>JABEEM010003970.1:0-23759 GCA_013363185.1 Fusarium secorum | reverse complement strand
CAAGTCACCTCCACTTACTGGAGGGTGGTTTTGATGCGGTGCTTTCTGAGTTCCCTGGAACGGGACGCCATAGAGGGTGAGAGCGCCGTCTGGTTGGGCTTGGGGTTGGTCGCCGGATGCTTGCAAAGCTTCTTCGTGAGACTCGGTCTTGGTCACAGAGATTTGGTCTCCACACTGAGGGCATCGCTCCCCGTCCAAGAATGCAGTCCAAGTCGTGTGCGATGGAAGAAACTTTGAAAGACTTGCTCAAACCGACTCCCAGGGTCGCCCTTGATATAGGCCCAGGCAGTGTTTGTGTCCTCTATGAACTTTTCGTCGTAGTCGTGAATGCATCCGGAACAACACCAATTAGACACTAAGTAGACGTAAAGAGTTACCGCTTCACTGGGAGAGAGGTAGTCATGGAGTCTACCATCTTGAGAGACTACTAGCCAGGCCCGGTAGACTTCCTCGGAACGGAACTCGTAATACTCAAACTCCAGACGAGATGAGTTGGTATGAGGATTGTGGTGGAACATGCGGAGGGGGATGTATCGATCAATAGTTCTCTTGAGCTTTTTAGTCTCCTGGGTCATGCCTTGGTCTAGAGCATATGACAATGTGGCAAGCAACAGCGGGAGGTTAAGCTCGTCTTCTTGGCCAATCAGTCCGTTCGGGGAGACGAGATCCTCATGTAGAAGGGCAAAAACATCGCTGTGAACTTCGGCAATGTATGTTTGCAGCAGGTGTCCCTAGCCTGGCTGACTGGTGATAACATTGATGGGGATCGCAAAGGCTTTGTCTTGGGACTTGGGATGGTCTCGGCCGCGAAGCTCAGAGGACGATGTCAAAGATTCGTGACGAGTAAAGGTATGTGTGAGAGGGTCGAGAGTCAAGGCCCGCCAATCTCCGAACAAGAACTTTGGGCTGCAGCAGTCGCATGGCTCAAGCGTGCGATGTTCCGGTTCAGAGCTGTAGAAAGTCACAATTAGCGTGGTAAGTAGGAAGAAGCGTATGTCGGACATACCTCAAAAATAATCCGGTTCTCAGATGGCTAGGAACTAGTGGCTGACTTTCAGGGAAGAAATCCTATTTCGATTGTCAGCTCACATTGCTGACATATGCTTGTGTTGCCACAGGCTTGACGATCAAAGGGGTATCCATTGTCAAGGTGAGGCTTGTAGTGAGACTTACTTGGCCGGGAAGCATCCAGGGCTGATCCTCAGTCCCTTGACCGATGGACCCAGTGTTGCGAGTCGTAATGATAGCCGTTGGGATAAAATGCTGGTCCTCGCGGGATGCTTCTCTTTACAACTCCCCAAGGAAAGTTCCGAGCCCGATAGCGCCACTTGGTTGGGACTGAACAGAAGAAAGGGCAGGTGCTGGAGTGTCCCAAAGGCTTTGGCTATCAAGAGGAAGCGGGGGGGAAATACGACCTAGGGCGGCACGGGTAAGAAGATCTGGAAGAGAGGCGCCTCGACGGAGATGGAGGTGGTTGGCCCTATCCGGGCTCTGATCGGGAGAACCCACGATTTCCGCATAGTGTTGGGGGCTTTGGCTTCCTTGGTCCCTTTGCCGTCCACGGCGACCGGCCACGCGTCCCCAGGCATCATGGAGCCTATCGGAAAACCAACGACGGGGCATTTCGTCGTGAAAATCGGAGCTTAGGATCCAGAGAAGCGAGGGATGTCTGGAAATCAAAGAAGGTTAGCTTGGCGAGTGAAAGATTGGAAACAAGATCGGGAGGCATAAAGAAGGAAAGCAGACTTTGCCAAGAGGTCACAACGCTTAGGCAGCCGGATATTTGCAAGGAAGGGAGATGAATTTCAAAGTGTGCTGAGATTGAAAAATCATGAAACTGGCATCCTCGACTCAGCGCTGTTCAAGGTACCTTGGCAGATCAGCTGCAGGAGTGAAGACAAAGGAACTGAGGTGCAGGTGAGGCTTCGTGACGTTTTCTCTCGAGGGGAAAAAACGTAGTAACATGATACGCTCATAATACGCAGACGGAGATGGAGGAGAATAAGCAGGCAAACATACCTTTCGAGGAGAATCAAACGCTAGAGTGATGTAGCACGCAGGAGAAAATCTTATCATGGCCTGAACGTGGAAGCGGCCAATGCCAGGACTGTGCAAAACACGAGATAGTCAGTGAGTTGCTTTTTGTACAGGAGGCGACGAGGCCCGCAGGCGGAACAATGAAGCTTGGAAATAGTGGTAGCAACTTACCCAGGCGAAGGCCCTTTCTGTAGATTCGCACGAGAAGCGTTTTGGGCTTGTTGGTGGTTTGTAGATTTCAAGTGTCAAGAGAGCACGGCAACAGAGGACCGCCCTGGGCTTGGATAGGGCTTGGAGGAGGGGCCGACCATGTGGATAGAAGGACGGTGCGGCCCAACTCCGCAGAGGAGAATGCTCCCAAATATCCCGTCGGCGACGAAGTAAAGGCCAGTAGAGATGGCCAGGGAAATGTAGTGGACCAAAAGTTGTGAGATGAAGATGAAGTGAGAGTGAAGATGGGAGAGGAGTGGGAAGGAAGAAAACTATGTTCGGGGACGACTTGCTGGAAGGAACTCGGGAGAGGTTTACCCGTCTAGCTCGCGCTTCAGCCTTAGATGTTGGGTGATGGATCTGTGGGAAAAGGGGTCCCAGCCCTCGCGTAATATCACAGCAAATTGATGGCAGATAATTTGGAAACGGAATGAACTATACCTTGTGGCCCAGTAACTCTAGCGTACCAATTTCAGGCGCGTCTATTGCTGGTGTTGGGGAGATAATGGGGAGTGTTCCAGCTGGGAGCAGCGTGATGAGGTCATATGCATTATCTGAGCTCTGCACCTCGCAGGTACAAAGACAATATCACTGCCCAGGCACCCACTGTAACCTACTGAAAACGAAATCCGTGCCCCCTGTGAAGCCAAGCTACCAACAAAGTGACAGATATCAAACTAAGCTGCTGTCACACGATTTGGTGATACGCATTTCATGCAGAATGGCAACCGGGCGTACAAAGACTACGACAGTACGAAGAGTTTCATAGAACTACAACTTCACAGATTACGCATACCACAGAAGATGCGTTTTGGGGGACAATTGATAATGGTACCAAAAAAAACTCCGATTGTAGCAAATGGTATATACACTTTTCCGCCTATATAGGCCCTCCCTCCCACCCGGAAAAGAACCAGTCTGACCCTGACTGCTCCAAGAAACAAACTAGATTACGTGCGCCGCCTATGTAGTCGATCGACTACCGTTGGAAATTGTGAAATAGAACTATGGACGGTTAGTTCCGTGAGAATATCAATTTGAATAAGCTGGACATACCTTGAAAAACATGGACAAAATTTTAGTGGTTAGCTTCAAGACCCGGTGGTCTTGATGTTGGAGGAGGGTTGGCAAGCCAGTCCGGGGAGTGGCTCAGGCTCCCCGGACTGGGCCTCGGGGACATCGTTGATCGTTAGGCGGCGACGACCCTAGCCGCGCTCTTCCTTCCTCTTCGCCGATTCTGCCCTCAACTTCTCCTTTTCCGCAGCGCTCATGTTGGCATAGCGGCCAACGAAGTGCACCTTGGTGCGGATCCAATCCTCGGTGCGTGGCATGTCCCACGTCCCGTTTCCCCGGAGGAGGCTGGACGGGGCGGCGATCCCGAACTCGGAAGCATCGATGCCGTCAATGACGATGGCGGACATGGCCTTAATTGTCTTGGATCGTCTTTGTTTGGCCTGGGTGGAGTCATCTTCCAAGGGGACGATCGACTTGATGTACCTCCGGAGCTTGTCTCTTTGCGAGTCCCGGATGAATGATCGGACTCGGGCATGGTACTCAGACTTTATCGGGAAAGTATTGAACGCCTTCTCTTTGATGTCATCACGGGTCAAGGGGTTGTCGAGATACAAACCTTTCCCTAGGAGGCGAGGCTTGAACTCCTGAACCCATTCTCGATAGACAGGACGCGAGGCCATGCGCCGACGATCATTAGCAGTGACAACGCCCATCTCTTCCTCAAAGGTGCTGCAGCCTCGAGAGAACATGGGACATTTGGTGATGTACTCAAACATAGCGTCGGTGGTGGCAAAGGGACGCCAGTATTCAGCAACGGGGAGTCCAAGGAACATCAGGATGTCATCAGGCTTGCTGGTAAGGAGGATCTTAGCTTTCTTACGGTTGATGCGTTCCCCTTCCTCCACCCGGATGTGAAGACCTTTGTCGTCCACGGTAAGACCATAGGGACTAATGATGGATCCAACGATTTGCCAAAAGTCGCCGTGTGACTCGAAGAAGCGCAAGTACTTAGCTTGCTTCCTGGAAAGACAGTAGCGGACGTCAACTTGGATGAAGATGCGGGGAGGATCTCGGAATGGGTTATCGTGAACAGGACCAGAAGGGAGGGGAACGAAAGGGTCATCAGTCAGGATCGACTTTGGGACAGTCCTTCTCTTGATTCTGAAAGTTCCATGTCCAGTTACAGCTGGAAGGGTAGCACCAGGCTCTGAAAAGGAACTATTGATCTGAGTTTATCGTTAGAGAATAGTGAACATGGTCAAGTCTTTACATGATAATACCTTTTCAAGAGTTTCGCGGGTAGAGTTTGATGCGACAGAATCTCGGCCTGAGTTGCCACGCTTGAACATTGTAGACAATGAAAAGGAACCTATTCATGTTAGCAGCCTGATCAGTAAGAACAGGGTGTTCGAGAAGGGAAAGGTACTTACGAGAAGATGAGTCGCCGGTTTCATTTTTCTTTTAATATAAGAGATGGTTCCCCATTTACCAGTCACAGGAGCCGTTGCAGCAGATGCTTGACTACGCTCTGAAGAGGTGATACTAACGCCATCAGAATCGTTGGATGAGGGCTTCGTCTGTGAGCCCGCAGCTGTAGCGTCCTAAAACATAGTGTAAGCTTAGCTCTTGGATAGGCAAGTGAGCATCGACGTACGATTTGTTCGTTTGATTTTGTGTCCTCCGCGGCACTTGGCTCTGCGTCAGGACTAGAAGCTTCTTTGATGTAGAGAGCAGGGTTTGAACCAAGGGGGTTAGGGTGTGGACCGAAGGGAGAAGGTAAGGTTGAATCCAGGGGAGGCTTTCCAGTAGTAGTGCTGGCAGTAGGAACTGTGGGAGCGTTTCCAGAAGGCTTGAACAGGTTTCCAGGAGTGATGGTAAAAGAAGAACGAGCAGAAGGGCCCGGAGGTGACGGAGGAGTGATGGAAACAACCGGTGGACGAAGAGTTGCCTTTCCCTTTGCCTGGGGAATAGGGATATGCTCGGGCCATGGGATAGCGAAGTGAGCAGCGAAGTGACTGGCGCCACCTTCAGCGATTCTGGATTCAGCACCGAGGGCGTCAGAGATGGCATCAAGTACACTCTCCTTGAAGATATCGATTCCGTTCATCTCACAGACGAGGACATCGACGTCGCCGTGGTCTTCCTTTCCGGGACCTTCCATCGGAACATTAATCCAGTGGAATTTCTCACTTAGGCGTCGAACGACTGTGTTTTTGGCCTCTAGATATGCCGCGTGAGACATTCGAGGTGTCTCCAGAGGAGGATCCGCGTGAGCGAAGGCCTTGCCACCCATGATTGCTGTAGTGCAGCGGAGTGTAGCTTTGTGATAGGGAAACAAGAAGAGCAGGGGAGTAAATGTTTGGAATATGAGAGCAACGAAGGATTGAAGAGGAAGTTTGCGATGTTTAAAGATGAAGAGGAGAAGAGGAAAACAAGGCTAAGTTTGCAGATGATCACCTCGACGCGTGGTTGGTGAGCGCCAGGGGCAACGAGCCCGAGGAAGCAGGATATTCTTCTTTGTTGTCAGTGATTTATACGAGTTGGAAAGAAGAGAGGATAATGATGCTGATGATGTTTGCGTATATAATATAAAGGAAATGGTTGTTTATCACCACCCGCACGATGTCGTTTTGAGTGAGTGTTTTGATGGTGGGTTGGAGAGAGAGAGGCAGAAGAGATGAGACGAGAGCGGAGTGACCCAATAGAAGTGATGCAGCCCAGCCCAGCCCATGTCAGCTCAGCTCAGGTGCGGGATGCACAGCTGCATGACCAAAGTGGGCTACAAAAATTTAGTACCTCCTGCTAGGGCCGCCCACAAATTTCCCCTCAGCAACTAACACTTGTACTTATCGCTGCACCCAAGACACTCCAACACGACACGATATTTACCTTCTTTCCAAACAAACTTCAAAATCACTTCGACATGTTCTGGGACGCTTATACTCACAGCATGCCCCACGCTGAGTGGTTCGGCGAACTTTCCATGTGGCTCCTCCTTTTCCTCGCCCTTCGCTACGGCGTCACCCTCCAGCGGGTTCCCAACCCAGATCGCCGTCGTGGAGCCAACGTCCGCCGACAGGATGGCGAGATCCAGTTCGAGCTCATGTGGTGAGCGTCTTCAGTGAGTATATTAACTTGACCTGTTCTGCAAAGCTTTGCTGACTTTGAAATTACAGCCGACGCCCCCCCGAGCGACGCTGTCACCAAATACCATCCCACGAACCCCAGCCTTCGGTTTCTCTTTGCGCCGACTGAGTTCTGAACGCTTTGTACTTGCTGGTGACGCCTCTAACGTTCGTTTTACCCGGGATGGTAAATGTCTTTTTTGAACTTTGCCTTGAGCGTGACTCGAGTGCCAACCAAAGTAAGACACTCTCCTTGCCTGCCTTCTCATCAAGGGCTATTTTACTGATTCTTTTATAACCAGCTTCTTTTCTTTCAAAAGCCTTCTACGCTCTTTGATGGTGTACCTAGGAGTAGCTGTGTAGCATCCAGCCATCTGGTCTTCGCCCAGGGAATCTGTTCTTCCAATACGATCGTGGAGGAATATGCATTAATCAAAGTTACTTGAGAACTAAAACAAGTGTTCTCCCACTCTTCTGCTTCTTCTGCCCGCAGTGATTCTCGTAGTGATATGTGACGCCACTGTTGTAACGCTCCAAGTTCTGTGTGATAATGTGAAGTTGTGAACTCTCAGCCACAGATCTCAACTGCAAAAAATACATTTACCTCGCAACTTTGACATGATATCATAATGCCTGACCGGTTTCTACAGCATGAGTGCACAAGAAGAAGACCTAAAGGATGACTCATTTGACTGCCAAAAGAAAACTCGTGTGGAAGCGCTACACAGCCTCGACGGCTTGATGTCATATAAGACTCAACGGTCATCACCGAAAGTTTTTGGGTCGAAGTTTATATCCCGGACGTGAAGACCGTGTTCTAAATTATCCTGATGCAGCGTTAGCTTATGGTTGGCAAGTATCCATCTCTACAGCTACGTGCGCGTGAACTCTCTAGTGGACCCAGCCAGGATGTACAGGTAGGCAGTGGTCAAATTTCAACACTCCCGTCCCTAAATCCCCCCTGTAATGGGCATGCTGCCCACATTGCTTTAACAGTAACAAAATCCGACCTACTGTTAGAGTTGCAGTCTACTGCTCTCTCCGAATTTAACTTGAGATCATCACAAAATTATCTTTCTTATCCACCATTTCCTCTCTTGGCATATTACTAGTCCAACCAGCCTCAAAGACGTGAGCAGAATTTTAGTTTTATTGTCATAATATAACATATGACGTTGCATATTAGCGAAATCGGATAGAAATTGCTTTGTTTTGAGATTGACAGTAAGCTTTAGACTCCATGAAAGTCTCAGATGCTCGATCTTCAAGACTACACCATGCCTACAAGCCAGACGTGATAAGTGTACAGAAATAGAAAGTCGTACGCTGGGCATCATTCGTCAAGCCATAGATTATACAGCCACGCTGATATTGCAAGTCCTGTTGTCCACCTTTTGCTCAGCTTTGGCTCAATACAACACAGCTCTCACAGCTAGTCAACTATGCGTCGGGAGAAGCGGACTTCTGATGTGTTGGCTGATCTGTAGTGGAACTTCTTGGTTTCCGGCCGTATACGACGTAGCTGATAGACACCCGTTAGCTCTTGATTACATTCCAAAAACAGGGACAAAAGCAGGCACTTACAAAGGCACCCAACTGTGCATGTTTGGGTTCAGTACCTCCTTTCGAGCCTTAGACAGTAGTACCTGGAAGTAATTCGGATCACCATTGAGAATCTGCTCATATCCACGAGCAAACACGTTTCCAATGGTATCTCGAAAATGCGAAAGCTCAAACGCCCCAATCTCCTTCAGATGCTTGTCCTTGGGCCAAGGATTCGTGGGTATCTTGAGGACGCGCTCGACGACATCCTCGAAGCCGGCATTTTCAAAGTGCTCCTTCCAGCGAGTCGGTTCCCAGCCTGAACAGCCAATGCGCTGCGACATCTCGAAGTAGATCTTGCCCATCTCGATGTAAGCGGAATCTGGGGGCAGTGTGCCGTCGTCGGACTTGAAGTCGGGAACTGAGCCAGAGAGCTGGAAGTAAGCGCCGGGCTTGAGGTGGTTGAAAGCCTGCTCCATCAGACGAGGCCAGTTGCGAATGGCCATGATGAGTTCTCGACCATGGATGAGATCAAAAGTTCCTTCACCCCAGAGCCAGTCATCTTCAACATCGTCAATCTGAAGACGTCAGTATGGTCCAATGTGTTGTAGCACTGCAGTGAAAATCAAAGGCGTGCCCACGGAGGTCGACTGACATACCTCGAAAACTAAGTTGGGCGGTATCACGTTAGGCTGAACCGGAGTTGTGTCGACGCCAATGACCTTGGCTGAAGGGTATTGATCGGCCATGTCGATCGCCCAAATGCCTGATCCAGTACCAAGATCGAGGATCTTTTGCGGATGGTCGACAATAGGGGCCAAGTGAAGCTCGTTGCCCATGAGCATCGTGAACTTGCAGTGCTGGAGATCATTGCGCTCAACCTGTGAACTCTAATTAGTACTCGGGCTTTCTGACACGAATAGCGCAATTCGTTTACCTCGAGATCATCACTAGGGATCCAGGCTTTGTGCAGGCCATAAACACCGTAAGTTCGTCCGTTTTCTTGAATGCCGCGTCGAATATCCGACGCAATGGATGTCAAATAGCTCGTGTTCGTTGATTCTGGGTAGAGCTCATCCTCAAGGTCATTGTTGTCAAAGATGTCGGGTTCGATGCGACTTGAAGCTTGTGTTGGTGATGTCGACGGCGGTCTCTCTACTAACCCCTGTTCTTCCAGATCTCCACGATCTGGGTCTCGGACCTGGTCTGATGTTACATGGCCCGCTTTAGCTCCTCCCTCTCCGATCTCTCGGGTTGGGGAATGTTGATCTTGGAGCGGGGGTAGCATTGGAGATGTGATGACACGGAAGTGATGTCTGGGTCGATATGCCTCCTACGAATAGACACAGAGGTCCTGTTGTCGAAATATGTCAGATCCTGATAAGAAATGGCCAAGATGCCATCATCAATCGTAATGTGAAAAGAGTTGGATCACCTTCAACCCCCTGTTTTTGGCACGGGACGCGGCCACTAGCCTTTTACGGGAGCCGGGTATTTTGTTAGGCTAAACCTGTGAGAGTATGGCGAGGATTGGATGGTTCCACTCCAAGTGTCTTAGCCAGCTCCAAGTACGTATCTTGTCTCCTCCAGGTCTCCTTTCGGACTGGTCCCGATCAGGGTAAGGATTGCCCCTCCATCCTCAGCTCATTCATGTCTTTGCTTTGTTGGCTGCAGTGTTACCTTGGAACCAACAGATCAAGCACAAACATCTGCAAGAAGCATCCGTCACAATGGCACTCCCGAACAAACAAGAGATCGACGATCTAGTCAGCAGCCTCAATGATGCCGCTAAGGCTTATTCCGATGCTCCAGACCTTAACGGTTACATTTCCAGGGTCCAGATCCTGGAAAAAGCAAGGACACTCACAAATGCCCTCATCACGCCAGATCAGAAGCCCAACTACCACGGTCTCAATGTAAGCCGTAATTTCACTTCAGCTTCCTGGAATATGGTCAAAAAGCATGCAACTGCTCACGCATTTCTTAGATCGCAGAACTGGTTGCTATCCGAACGTTTATGAAGCTCAAGGTCCTCGATGCCATTCCCGCCACAGGGTCCATATCCCTTCAAGATCTCTCTCAAGCCACTAGCGTTCAAGACTCGCTTCTAGGTAGGGATCTTTGTCATTATTGGCTGGTAGACTCATAGCTGAAATTCCAATGACCTTAGAGCGGATGGGGCGCGTGTTAGGTCAGTCCCCTTGCCAAGAGCGTTGGTCAACATAGTCTCACATCCTCCTGCAGTTGCTTCCGGCTTCCTGGACCAAACAGAGCCCGAGGGCGGAGAGTATAAGCACACCAAATTCTCATTGGCTTACATCCTCGATAAGCCTGCGCCGGGCCACTTGTTCCTGGCAATGTGAGTTTGAGCGCTGAGTGGCGTTGAGGCTTATCTAACGTCTCGCAGGTACGATGAATGGTTCAAACATATGCACAACTTCGACGACTATCTTGTTTCGAAAGGAAAATACGAGGAGCCTCAAGACCCCCTATATAACCCGTATACTGCTTACTGGAAGCAAGAAGGAACGCCAGTATGGAGCATCATGATGCAGAACCCCGAGAGATTTCAAACTTTCCAGACAGGCATGGCTGGCATCGATGTCGCAATCCCGGTTACTGGTCACTTTGATTTCAGCACCCTCAAGAACGACTCCCCAGATACAGACAACGCCACCATAGAGCTTGTGGACGTTGGCGGTGGTGAAGGAACGGTCCTTAACAAGATTCTCGAAGCTCATCCGGAGCTGTCGCCCAAGAATTGCATGCTTCAGGAACGACCGGAAGTCATACAGCTTGCGAAGCCGAAGAAGACTCTACCGGACGATGTTCAACTTGCTGAGCATGACTTTATGACAGAGCAGCCCGTAAAAGGTACGCTACTCCCTCCAAACCACCAAAGCCACGACTAACACAAAATTCAGGGGCTAAAGCTTACTTTATGCGCATGATTCTACACGACTACGCAGATGCCGTTGGAATACAAATCCTCACTCGTCTCGCCGAAGCCATGAAACCTTATTCCCGAGTTCTTATTTGCGAAATGGTCCTCGCTCCTCGTGTAGGAGAAGCTGATTTTGCCTCCGCTGTTCTTGATCAGGCTGTCATGACGATGGGCGGAAAGGAGCGTACTGAAGCAGGCTTCCAGAAGATGTTTGAAGCTTCTGGGCTCGAACTCGTCAAGACTTGGCGTGTGCCTGGCGTTCCTGGTGGCTGCGTTGAAGCGAGGTTGAAGGGAGGCTTGGAAGGCCAAGACGGATGACGGCAAAGAAACAAGTACAGTGCAACCCATCATGTGAAGTTTCACCCAGCTATGCGCGATATACTATATGATATGATGATATTCGTGTAATTATGAACCATCCTTCCAGAGAAAAGCTTGCATCGATCTCTTGTCCCTTGGTCCAACCCCTGAATCTTGAAACCGCAGATAGCGAGTAAGGCGCGCGATGCAAGCATCAGCTGTCAGGTCTACCAACTCAAAATAACACTCTCATAAACACAGTTCAGGCAACCGCAAATAGCAACCATTTACCAGGCCATGGCATCGGAAGCTAGTAGCGAACAGCTAGTAAGTGCTTTTTGCGGATGGCGCAGGAACATCGAAATAGTCACACTGCCCGTTGTCTTTGGTCCTGATACCAAACACCTGCGTAGCCTCCCATTCGTCAAAGACCTTATCTTCCCAAGAACTTTCCACAGTTCTATGCCTGACCCTTGTGCCATCAGCACTTGAAACACTCCGCCGGCCTTGCTTCTGTGCCTCGATGAGTCTTGTTCCCCCTGATAGCTGCTGGGATCTGGAGGTGGGAACCGCCCATTGAGATAATTGGTTTTTGCGGCTATCCGACCAGGCAGTGCCGCAAAGCTACCATCTGCTGGATAATGGGCTGAACGCCTCCAAGTCAGAATCCATGCCAGAACGCAGTGATATTACCCGCACGTATAGATGGACAAGAATAGGCTTCGGCTTAGCGTCTTAGCTTCGGGTTTTCTCAGCCGTACAACCTTTCAGGAACTTTGGGCCCAAAAGGCTTCCGGCCTCTTTCTCGACATAAGTTCTAGGCGAGTTGAAAGCAATCAGGGGTGAGATCGTCTTGTTCTTCTGGTCTTGTGTAGCCCGTCGTGTGTTATTTGCGTTCTCAGTGCGAGCTGCCCCTGAAATTGGCATCGTGTGGGCCTGATCTTGCGAAAATCGGTTCAATGGCTCGCTTATAGTCGAGTTGAGCTGTCTCACAGTGAGCCAAGTCTTCTTGATGGTTAAACTTCGTAAGAGAACCTTGTGCATGCCAGTCTTTCGACTCTTTTTCTCGTCGTAGCTGAGGCATCCCTGCCGTGAACAAAAGAACTACGGGAAGCCGAGGCCTGTATAATTGCTCTGATCACTCTCATCCACGCTCGGCATCGTGGTGCTCAGTTCTCTTGAGGTTGGCAGTCATTTGTGGCTATTGATCTGCTGTACGGCGTGGCCTGGCATCTTCGAGATTTGAAGCTAGATAGCGTAGGACGTGAAATGCTTCGTTGACACTCGAATATTGTGTTGCTGGTAGTTGGAATGGCCGTTATTGGTTTTCTCAAATTCAACGAAGAGAAGTCAAAGAAGGAGCCCCAATCTCTGACAGTCTGTATTGGAGTACCGTTGTGCTACCAAGCTCTGGCTGGGATGTCAACCTTAGTAACCGAAAATGTTCCGCCAGTAACTTATGCTTACGTTACCTTCCCTTGGGCCCGCCAGTTACACGACAATCCTCCAATGACCAAAGAACGTGTTTGATTTTACTAGTCTTTACAATCATCGCAATAACACTGCGATTCCTCTGACGTAATACCCTGTTTCTGCTGGTCCTTCAACTTTCGATTCAGGGATTCATTAACGGACTTGACTCATCACACGACCGATGCAAGTGTACTGTGCGGCACCTGTATCGATGTTCCATTAAATGGATGACTCGCAACTAGCAACTTGTAAAGCACCAGAGAACTCATACGAGGAATTGGATACTATTGTCTCACGGTTCGCTCTCTCTTCCCCTTGGCGCATAGGCTAACTCAGGGATACTCTGTCTTGAATTGTCCTTAAATAAAAGCATTGCCCTATTAGTAGCTTCTGCTATTTTCTTAAAGCCTTCTGTCTAGATGCTACCTTGGTTATAAATGTGGGAAAATCTCGAAAACTTCCATTTTCTAGAGAGCATATGGGCTTCGCTTGTTTCACTTCGCTAAGATGGGTTATTCAGTAGCAGTTGTGGCATAAAGATTTGGTGTAACGAGTACCTTGACGTGAATCTCCATATTCTGACGTGTACAAATCAAATTCTATCTCATGTTTCAGATGTAATTCTTGTACAATCTTTGTATTGTGTCTCGGCGTACGAAAACTGCAAAGTGACTGTTCTAGAAGTGCATGTTTGGGTGGAGTGCTGTAGCCTGTCGTCTATTGTGCTACAGAGACAACTGTAGGGTCCTAGTCTAACTGAGTACCCAGAGGTAATGAAAGTGTGTAACGTTCAACACCGCCAAGTGATATAGGTCCAAATGCTTCGTCAAATGCAAAGATGGAAATTCTCAAGGTTTTTCTTTTTGTTTGCGCAGTCATCTTGTTCCTTCGATACATTTATGCTATCGGACTTAATTAGGTAATGTACATTCAGTCAGGTTGGCTCGGAAGAGTGTAACATGGTTGGAGAGTGTCGATATGAACTTTGATTTCTGACCTATCGCAGGTAAACAAAGCAACCTTGCGCCACCAAGAGCGCATCACTATCGACATCAACAACAAATTAGTCTTGTCATTCTTTATCCTTTCACCTCTCACAAGGAATTTCATCCACTGGCCCCGTACCAAACTAAAGCTAAGACAAACCTCGGATCACAACCTGCGGGGTTACAAGGATTCTCCATCGTTTTATTACGAACTAAACCACCATTGGAAGCTCCCGATCCAAAAACGAATATTCACGCCATAAACCTGGTCGATCTAGAAGAGGCTGGTTCCTCTGGAGATGAGATAAATACCCCCAATCACCGGACCTGTCCACAAATTGACTGACCCATTTCTCACAGCTCTGACTCTCAACTTTCCTGACATATTTTCGTCAAACTCTAACCCTTCATCGCCACTATGCGTCCCTTCGCTCTCTCTGCTGCCGTTTTTGCGGCCACCGTCCTCAGTCAAAAGAAAGGGGAGAAGACGGAATGCGCGGATGGATTGTACATGATTGCTGTCCGGGGCACCAATGAGGACAAGGGATCTGGAAGAATCGGGGAGATCGCGGAGGATGTTAGCAAACGCGTCAATGGCTCAATTGTCAGCCCTCTTGACTACCCCGCGACTCTTCAAGACCCAGACTACTTTGATTCCGAAGGAGCCGGTGTCAAGGCCCTATCTGAAGCCCTCGATGACTATCACAGCTCATGCCCCGATGGCAAAATTGCCGTATTTGGTTACTCTCAGGTTGGTTGACCTTGAACGATGCAAGGCGCACTACTCACAAAAGGTCAGGGTGGACAAGTTGCAACCGATGTGTTCTGCGGGGGAAGCGATAACAAGCCCTTGACCAAGAGTCTTGTCAAAGACAGCGGTGAGTAATGAACATCCCTGCAGGCATCTATCTATTGCAAACACAGAAACTAAACGAAGCAGTTGTTGCGATCATCGC
This sequence comes from Fusarium secorum, assembly GCA_013363185.1. Classification (NCBI taxonomy): domain Eukaryota; kingdom Fungi; phylum Ascomycota; class Sordariomycetes; order Hypocreales; family Nectriaceae; genus Fusarium; species Fusarium secorum. The sequence goes on along the minus strand of JABEEM010003970.1, from coordinate 9,172 downwards.
CTTCGGCGACCCAAGCCACGTGGCAAACTTGACGTACGACAGGGGCACTAGCAAAAACGACGGAGTGAGTGTACAACGCCATGTCGTGAAACGAATCTCAACTCTAACGCGTGATTACAGATCTTCGAACGTCCCAGTAACGAGACAAAGCTGTGCGAGGACAACTACAGCGACATCTTCCGCTCCTACTGTGACACAGGCGATGTGTACTGTGACGTGGGTAACAACAATGAGACCCATGGCAGCTACTTTGAGAAGTACGGTAAAGAGGTGGTCGACTTTGTCGTTGATCGGTACGAGAAGGCCTTGAAGGAGGAGAGTACATCAACGCAAACCAGCACGGCTACTGCTACTGCAGAGACAAGCGGTTCCGCCACAGCCAGCGATGCTTCCGCCACAGCCAGTGATGCACCATCGGCCACTACAGCTGCTCCAGGTAATGCTGCGGCGGGATTGGTACCTGGTCTTGTCCTGGCTATGATACCCCTGGCTTTGGCCGTATCCGACTTCCTTTGATAGGATCTCGTGACTGGGAGAGACATCTTACTGTATTCTTCGTGCAAATATTGCTTAGATTCAATGGATTGGTCCAAAGGCTGGTTCAGACTTGAAAATGGAAAGGCTATCCCCTTGAACCACAAGACGATTGTTTCGTTGTCTATGCTTGTTGCTTGCATGTATATACATACACATCTGACTCCAAGCTTGAGATCTCCAATACTAAACACGAGCACATGGCATTCAACCTTAGACCCAAAAATATGATTAAATAACCAGGCAGTAAGTCAGAAAGTTGGATATCCTACCATGCATTTTAACACAGCCTATCTCTACTTCCAGTCACAATGTAAGTCGTTTATTCCGTTCGCCATGACTCATTTGACAGACCAAACGCAGGTTCACTTACATGCGTCAGCCTCCAAACGGACCAACTCCGAAAATGCCGGCCTGGACTGTGCCAGTATTCTTTGGATACTTCTTCATGCAGATGGTGGTGCCGAGAGAGTTGATGCTCTTGGCCAACAATCCAATACCTGGCTAGCAAATCAAGTCAGTACGGCTTGATCGATTTCGGATACCTTTGCCATCCTGCCCAGACCCCCAGCCCCTGGGCTGGCTGAAGACTAAGATTGAGACATGCACTTCAAGCCACTACCCTGCCCAACCAATATGGGCATCCGTGTCACCGATTAGGCCAGAGACGCTGTCCATGCATTGTAGGCCTCCGTTTTGACACAAAGCAGCTCGAAATATCATTCCGCCCGTTCCTGGGATGGCCTCGCCAGTAAGAAGCATGAATATCCGGTCGGTCCATAGCAGCGGATTACTGCCGCTCTCTTTCTTCGGTCAATGGTTCCTAGTAGACGAGCTTAAAGGCTTCGTAAATATATTGCTCGTACTTGAGGTTATCGTGAATTGCGTTGGTCTTCAAGTTGGGCTCGCCGATCGTGCCTTTGAACTCGCCGAATAAGCCTCGTCTTCTCTCAAGCCGTCTGATCGGATTACTTCGACAAACTTATGAAGGATTCGGTGCTCCTCGGTGCTTGAGTGACCTCAGGGGCCTAAATCGCTCTTATGGGGTTGGGTAATGGGGGTTTCGTTAGTCGTGGTAGATGTCCCGGCAGACTGGCTCATTTGATCTATGAAAGTCAGCGAACTAGATCAAAAGGCACAGCCGCATCCTGCAATACTTTGGAGAAGATATGACAGTTAGTCAAGCATACCGTGTATTCAAAATCTCTTTGGTGTTCTGAGGCAGATTGTTTCGCACACAAAGCTTTGCTAACGAGAAACGAAGTAACCTGCCTTGGGACAACAATACAAGCTCGACTTACAAAGCAACACGACTCCCGACTAGCTTCTCCAAACAAAGGATTCGACATGGTTTCCAGCCTCAATTCTCCAAACTGTACAAACAAAACAAATGGAAGGACTGTCACCAAGACGATATGATCCGAGTTGTTCAGCGGCCGTCAAGTTGCTAGTGGTCGTTTGTTATACCAAAAGAGGAGAACAAGGGGGTCCCCTTGGGTCGTGACCTTCGAATTGCACACTAGGGGGCTTGTTAGTGTGGCATTTTTCAAACTTGAGACGTCAAGACGATCTGACTTGTTTAAGTTTGATATAGGAATACGCTCGAGATAGGAGGCGGCCGTTGGCTCGATAGTTGGGACGTAAGCGGGGGATCTATGACAGGATATGAGTAGCTTTCCAACGTGATGGGATTCGAACTCAAAGGAATATCAGGGTGACCGTTACTCTATTACTCACCTCAAAACCTACGTCAATGCTGGGTCGGGCTGCTTAGCCCTGACGCGGAGGGTCTACCGCCCAGAAATGATTGTCGATTAGCGGCTGCGGCCGGGAGGTAGAATAGAGGTCATGCAGCGTAAAGCATATATGTTTCCACTATTACACGGCAAGGCTAGTATTCTCTTGTGTCTTGAGGCTTTGGCGGGTAGCAAGTGCCCAGATCGATTCTTCTAGCAGCCCTTAGTTCTGTGCGCTCCATGCAAGGGCCGAGCTCACTGTACGTACCAAGGTCGCACTTTCATGGAAATAGGAAATGAGGGCACAAGTAAATGATGAAATCGTTCTTCGTTTGTGCCCCTTTGAGTGCTGTTTTGGAAGCTTCCAGGTTGGCCTTGGAGTTGCGTCGTTGTCCTCCGGTGGGACTTCTGGGTCAGGACAGATCTCGCTTCAGGGGGAGGAGTTTTCGGAAATAGGTTTTATATGGTGAATTTCTTCTGACATCTTGTCACATCTGTTACTTGCTCTTCGAAGCTCGTCTCGTGGCTGCACAGTCAAGGGAGCTCTCGCCATCGTGCTTCGAGGTTTGGAACAGTCGAGGTGGAGCGCGGGTTTCAGGGAGGGACTGTGGTGCAAGATAACTGGCGATCTGTATATACAGCTAGTCAGTATGAGAAACAGCAGTTTTGGAAAGGAGATGTACATCGGGACAGGCTCAGGTTTGGCCTTTGCGGTACTGAGAGTTGAGTTCTGGTTAGACAACACGAAGATCCGTGACTGTTTAACAGGTCTTTGGTTCCGCGAGCACACGGAATGCATCTACGGCATTATATTAGCGCGGAGTGAGATGTTCGAACTGTAGGGCATGCTTCCCTTAGTGGGAAATTCATAGACAGTCGCGAGCAAGCAACAAAAGACCAAACAGGGGATGCACGAGACCATGCAAACTGGGGAGGCGGATCTAGAAGTTGCTTGCCAATATTAAATGAATATTTAGAGTCCTAAAACAAAACACATTGCGGTTTGTCTGCAACAAACCAGTGTCAAACGAAAAACAAAGGAGTGACGGCGGTACCTAGAAAGGGTGATACACCCAATCAAGCGGTTCAGTGGTTAATCCCCTGAGCCCCAAAGGCTTTAGTGCTTCCTGTGCTGCCTTCCTTCTTGGGTTTCCATCCTATAAAAGCCCACCCGCCATTCTTCCCCTCTCCTCTTTTCTTCTTCCTCACAACAAACACCACAAATTGTCATCCCCCTTTTCTATCCCAACAAGCCTTTCATCCATCAACAAGACCTAGCCGTCCAGTATCGGGCTTTCACAAATCATCAAACAATCAGCAAATTTAAGCCCGATGCTGGGCGGCCCCCCAAACTGTGCACCGATGGCCGCAACACAGGTAAAGTCACCCCTTCTGGTCTTCTTTGATCTTGACGTGAACACGCTAACTCCTCAACAGCCACTACCAACATTTCAAGTGGCCATCGGTGCACTAGGCTCGTCCATGCGGGCAATCCGGTGAGTTCTTGATATTTTGCTTGATGCGGCCAACCTGGCTGACTTCTCCAGCATGGACTAAACCAATGAAGCATGGCCTTTTTTGGTTTTTGGGGACAGTTTTGGGGCCACATCATAGTTGGATTTCCATGGCGGGTGGGCAGGGCATCAACAAACATCATTACGCCTACTGTATGCCCTGCCCGCCACTCGAAGCCCAGAAGGGGCTCAAGGTAAGAACCATCTCATGTGCATCGTTTCACTCATGGCTAACGGTGTTTCTGGGATAGTCGCTGGAACACTCGCATGAGGGAAGGTCTCAAGTTCTCTTTCACTCCGGTTGTCCATCATGGCGCATCATTATCGTGTGCAACCCATTTTTCTCGTCAACGCTCCAAGTCCAGGAAACCCACCTTATATCACCACACAGAACTCACTCCAAGACTGTCACCAAGTGCAGCAGAATACAGTGGCCGAGCGTCATAAGCACATTCTTACAACTGCCCGATAACTATTAATCCTCCTCTTTGTCTTGATCCCATATCTCTTCATTCACGGTATACCTTCCAACTCTCAGGGGTAACGTGCCCCACAGCTAACACAATGGTAGATAGCACGAGACAACGCTCGCAATGAGTTCCCGCTACAAGATACGTCAAACTTAGTGGCAGTTCAAAAAACCATTTCAGGGTGGACGCATACGCTGGCAACAGGAGCAACTGCAAGTCATACGAGATGCCTTTTGGCAGTCATCGCGTCAGCTCTCAACGCACCACAGTACTTCAATGTCCATGCAGGTGGCCTGATTCTTTGCAGCATCTCCTAAAGAAAACCGTCAACCTTAGCGAAGCGAGTCTCGCCACCACTCTCCGACTTGTCTCATTGCCCGCTCTTCCCTCCAGAGGTGCTCGGAAAACTTGCCAAGGATCCTCTCAAACCAGACAGCAAATTAGATTGTCTCTTACAGTCTCGCCGGTCTCAATACCCGTTACTGCCTCTCTTTACCACTGTCCCTCAATAAGCTTCTACCTCAAGACTTGATCACAAGCTTTCAGGCAAAACATGCTCAGCTGCAGATGGCATATCTCCGATAACCTAATCCCCAACAGATGGATCTGGGAGATATTTCACGCACCTCTACCTTACTTCCCTTTACGTCTGTTCTGGGATTTATTATCTCGGCTTGCAATTCCCTCAGATGTCTCGCTCTCTTCCAACCAACCGCAACAAGTCAAGTCCAGCCTGCCCACTTACAATTATAGGATCACAAGCAACTATTGTTGCTAGACCTAGAGTCTTGGTTGACCGTCGGTATGTTTGTGTTCAAGCATGATGCATAACGTTTGGTGTTTTGAGGAGAGTTACTAGTTGGGGGACTGTGGAAATCGTGGAGGTATATGGTGTTATGTATGAAGGCTGTTTTCTGCTGTCTTATTTCAACTTGAGATGTTGAAGTCCCTTCGGAAGACACAGAGATGGAAGCAAAGAGTTTACCAGGGAATCGTGTCTTTAGCTACAGTCTTTGAACGATACCTAGTTGGATTCAGGGGGGAGACTAGGGCAGGAAAGAAAACTCGGGGCCTCGATGTTAAATGACAAAAAGACTTGGGTAACTTAGGATAAGTTTGTTGAGGATACCCTTTGCTGAGTTTATTTTGACACCCCATGTCAATGTTCCATGGTTTCTTGCTCTCCGCGGGAAGAATAGCCTGTCCTTTATTATGTCACCTTCTACAACGAATCAAAATCCAATTCTAAGTTACACGTCTACAGCTGCTTCCTCTGACGACTATCTTGTTACACTTTATCGGCTCTTGGACTAAAAACGCACATCAGTTAACCATAGTATCATTTGCGTGACAGCTCAGCCCTATTGCACAGATTCCTTAGATTGTGCGCACTATCACAAATGATGTCTCTATTAGCTTGTTTCCCTGCGGCACAGCCAGCACACCTCTGGTGTTTTGTATGGAGGACATCGTGACTGTGCCGTTCCTGGTGCGACAGAGGCTCTGTTTTGAACTTTTTTCCAGTTTCATCAGCTAATGTTTTCCAGCACACGACAGGTACAAGCTATCAGCCTCACACGTAAGCAAACGCATAAGGTCAAGCGCCTCCCGTCAAACGATGATCAACATCAGAGATCTCGCGACCGCATTCCTCAAATCACTACACTGCGACACTGCGACTCCAGAACTGTAGCCGAAGCGTTGCCTCACTCGGTACAACGAGGTATTCCCCATGTACTACGCGCCTCATACGAGAAGGGCTTCCCATCGAAGATCCTCGTTTGCCTGGGAATGTCCGACAGAGAGCTCTTTATTCCATAAGCCTTCCTGCTGGGGAGGCTCGGACAGCTGCTCTTACACGACAGCCCCAGCTCGGATTCTCATATCCTCACGGGTACTGAGCTTGAAGACAGATGACGAATCGACTGCGGCATCCTCCTCCCCTCTACCCCTGGATTCGTTTCATCAGGCAGAGTAATCCTACGGCGCAGGAACACAGTGAAGGACCGACACTGGTTCGGCACACAAGTCGACCGAAGCGCAGACCGACATATCGAAAGACTCGAATGAAGGCGCTCCGACAGCAGTGAAGCCCAAAGCTTCGGAGAATCAAGATATGGCTGGGAGCTTGTCCGGCTTGATCACAGAGCCGAAGAGCCTAATGACGGTAACCCCCCAACAATGAACCAGTTCAGTGAAATGAAATTACAAACGACGGTCACGAGGTTGTGGCTGTGTGGTATGGAAACGGTGATTGGAAAAGCACGCACAAGATTGAAACTTTCCATCACCTGGTCATTTTGCAAGAGGGAAGGTATTGAAATCATAGAGGGGGTTCAGGTATAGGAATCCTGGTTTAGCAGATGAGAGAAGTTGATATGCAGGGACACAAACCAGCAAAGCAATCACAGAACAAGTTACCATCAACAATTAATAAATCATGATATTGTTAAATCAACAAAAATTTCATATATTTTATCAAAATTGGCTCCCTCCCTAGATTATTCTAGTGTCTCGGTCTCGCATTCATGCAAGGGTATGCATGCTGTGCCTTACACCAAGCTCAGACGGGAACTGGCCGGGTCTTGAGGCCACAGAGAGTACTCTAAAAAGCTCTTGGTACCAAACATGATGTGCTACGCAATGCCTAAGCCCCGAAATCATACGAGCTGTCTGGAAACTCGGTCCCGTTTACCCGTTGGCGAGGAGACAGCTGATAGTTCTCTGGATATATTCATGATCAAGTTATATATAATCTTCAGGATATCACCAATACATGAAATATCATCAATTACAACAACTTCACATTATTCCAATACTACCAGATCATTTTTCAGTCAACATGCCTACTGCTACCGAATACTTCGGCATAACTGTCAGCAATATTGGTCCTCTCACTACGACTTACACGCCTCCTCCGGAATGCACCAGGGCAACAACCGATCATCTCGTCTATGCCCTCGAGAGCTCCTTGGTATATGGATTTGGTTCTCCTGACTGTGAGATTGGCCCTTATGGAAAATGTCTTCCCTCTGGAGCTGCCATGGATTCCATCATCAAAGAGTACAGTAACCCAAAGTCTGGACAAGGCATTCATGCCTTTCACTCTCCTGGAATCCACTGTCCTGAAGGCTGGACTACCGCTGGATTACTTGCACACGGTGATAAAACTGGCTCCGCGTATAGAATTGGTGTATTTACCTCCACGACGATCGCAATCTCATCGTATCCCCTGCAGATAGGCTCTGATGAATGGTGGCTCAAAGTCTTGGAGCCTTCCGAGACCCTCGCGTGGTGCTGCCCAAGGTAAGTCGACCTCTCAGACAGTCTGTTATGATATACACTAACTCCATCGCTCGCAGCGGCTGGGCCTCTCTCCCCTATGGATTTTGCAGGTCCTCCATTGCCCCTGCTCTTTCAGCCGGCTACAGCAGCGCTTGTTATGAGGGAGTTGCCGAGACCGCGGGCATTGTCACCGTCCACACCGTCGAGGGTGAACCTGTTTCTGATACAGACGGGCTTCTCTCTTTCCTCCCCGACATAACATATACTACGGAGACAGTTGCGTTGACTGAACAGTGGAGTGATCCTAGTTTGGTTGCATCAATGGTTATTGCTAGACAGTTTCCTGCGGTTGAGATGATCTACAAAGCTAAAGATGTCAAGGCTGCTAAGAATGGGTCCAAGGACGACGATGATGATAAGGATGGGAAGGCTAAGGACGATGATAATGCTGCTTCGACTCTGTCAATGGTCGGAGGGGTTGCCTCCGGGGTTGCTTTGATGGTCGGGTTGCTGACTGGAGCCGGTCTGTTGATGCCTTGGTGAGGTGGATGTCACGCTGGGGAGTTTATCTTGTAGTTTGAGCTCTGCAGAGGGAGTTGAGTAGGATCGCGTCTCGAGGTAGTCTCTCACTTTGAGTAGGTAGTCAATCTGCTACTTACATATCGTGTACCAAATTGAACACTGTGTTTTCTTAGACTACAGTCGGCACATGCGAGTTACTGTTTGGCATACGAACCACAAGAAGGGCCTAGGTAGACATAGCCCAAGCCCACACTACGGGTAGACAAGCATGTGATATGATGGACTTGTACTTGTGTCGTCATCTGAGCTTTTTGATGCGCTCAGATACAGGGTGTGAAGTTCCAATGCAAGCCGGGAGGCATCCGATGATAAAACTGTGCAGAGGAACCCACGGGCATGCGTGCGTAGTCTCCAAGTGAGGCTCTTCAGACTACCTTACTTCCATGGAGAAAATCTCCCTAATCTTGTATCAGTGATGATGGTCTTTTCCCCTGAGTAGTCCATGGATCCGTCTCAGTGGTCTTCCCCTTGGGTCCCAATTGGTATCGCAAAGACACTCGAGTTGCTTGTGTCGGCTTGTCTACACATGCTTCTTTCGACCATCTCTTAGTTACAGCAATATCCGGACCCTTTTATCCAGACAGTCAATGTTATCTTAGTTCCTAGTAGTGCTTCTATTGCTCCCAGGTCGTTGTGAGTGGCCGACTGATGTCTTGAACCAAGCACGTTCAGCTTTACCTTAGTTATAATTTGATACCGCCATTTGTCCATCTCTTCAGGGGCCTGTCAATTGCCTCTCATCTCGCCTGCCATTGTTCAACTGCTGCAAATGATGGATGCCTCACTGGCCAGGCTCCTTGCGATCGTGACGGGAAGGAGATAGCCTCGTTCCTTCCCCCTGAACCAGGACATCCACCACCCTGCCCACCCTGCCCACCCGCGCTCCTTCCCCCTCAAGTTCTTCGTGACCGACCATAAAACTCGGTCCCCTCAGTCTCCGAGTCTTCTCTTCTTCTTTTCTTCATCATCATCACTCACTCATTCATTCATGTTCAGCCCAGTCTTGTACTCCCCAGCCCCCTCCTGTATTTGCCCTTCTTGTCCTTGCCTT
>JABEEM010003967.1:0-10964 GCA_013363185.1 Fusarium secorum | reverse complement strand
GTGATCATCTATATAATCAGGTATCTTTTGGGAGCTCATCGTTTTAATTGAGACGTGTTAGGGTCAATTTGTATGAGGATTTTGATGATTTTGGCTGTGTTGAATGAAGAAGCTGTCTGACGAGAACTTCACGTACCCCGCAGGTACTAGCAAGGTTAGTAAGCAAAGTGGGGCGAGTGACCTGTTGGAGGCTTGTGCCGCTCAAAGAGATAGCCATGGATTTCTATGATCATTGATGATCGCTACAAGCTGTTATCCTCGAACTTTGCTGACTATACCCGTCATGCAGCTCAGCCTCACAAAGCATATCTTGTATATTACCAAGTAGTGTGATAACTAATCTATCAGACTCTCATTACTGGTTCTATACAAACCCATTGTCCCAATGTCGAGTATCTCCATCTTTGTAGTTGTCACAGTGTGGGGAGATGACCGGGCCTTCCATTCTTCCCGCCGAGGCACCGTCATCAGCAACGACTAAGCAAACCACCACCACCACTACTGATGCACAGCTAAAACATCCCACCGCCCAAAAAGCACATACCACCACCACTTCAACATCACCATCCTCCCACTGTATATGTAATCACGGGTACGGTTCTACACGTAATTTGTCTTGTTTCATTGCATAGCGAGCCCTCGACCTTTCACCGCCCACGCGCTCGTTAATCACGAACGTCCTCGCCCTGCGCCCATGTGAACTGAACCACCTTGATCCCGATCATGTTGGTACAACCACCGAATTCACCTCCAGACACCATCCTTGACAGGAGCCGAACTCGACATCTTCATCCTTAATGATACCGACGATCACCCACGATTCTCGATTTCCACGATAATACACATTCAGTGACCCACCTACCAATCACATCACCACGTCGGCATCTACAGCAACGACCACCACATCCCAATATGCCTGGGCTACCTTGTAAGCGCCGCGCCGAACCGAAAGGCTTCCCAGTCTGACCTATCCTCCCCAGCATCCGTCGATCTCGACGAGTGCATCTCGCGCTTGTACAACAAGGAGTTGCTAGCAGAGTCTGTCATCGAAGCAGTCTGCGCCAAGACGAAAGAACTTCTTATGCGCGAGTCCAACGTCGTCCATGTTAAAGCGCCCATCACCGTCGTAGGAGATATCCACGGCCAGTTCTTCGACCTAATCGAGATTTTCCGCATTGGTGGCTACTGCCCCGACACAAACTATTTGTTCCTTGGTAATCGCCCGCGAATTCAGATATAGACGATGTGGACATTTGCTGACCTTGGCGGGGGTACAATAGGAGACTACGTTGATCGTGGCATGTTCAGTGTCGAAACAATATCGCTACTCGTTTGCTTGAAACTACGGTACCCTAATCGCGTCCATCTTATTCGAGGAAATCATGAGTCGCGCGGTGTGACACAGTCGTATGGCTTCTATACAGAGTGCTCGCGCAAATATGGTAATGCCAATGTGTGGCACTACTTTACAGACATGTTCGACTTTTTGACTTTGAGTGTTGTGATCAACGACCAAATATTTTGCGTCCACGGAGGTAGGCAGACTTTAAGCTTACAAACGTGGCTAAACTAACGGGATAAATCAGGCCTTTCCCCTTCTATCCATTCAATCGACCAGATCAAAATTATAGACCGTTTCCGTGAGATCCCCCATGAAGGCCCCATGGCCGATCTCGTCTGGTCTGATCCTGACCCTGAGCGCGACGAGTTCTCCCTTTCACCCCGCGGCGCGGGGTACACTTTTGGAGCACAGGTTGTTAAGAAATTCCTGGCTGTCAACAACATGTCGCATATCCTCCGCGCCCACCAGCTCTGTCAGGAGGGCTTCCAGGTCCTTTACGACGACCGTCTCAGCACTGTCTGGAGTGCGCCCAACTACTGCTACCGTTGTGGAAACATGGCCAGTGTTCTTGAAGTGAGTGACACGGGCGAGCGTTTCTTCAACGTTTTTGCGGCCGCACCCGAGAACGATGTCCACAAGGACCTCCAACCCGGAAACGAAAAGTCTGCCGACGGTAATGCCTTGCCAGACTACTTCTTATAGACGAATTTTATCACGAATACACACCTACAGTGCCCTGGAGCTTCAGGCTCGGGCTTCACGATTTCCACATCAATGATACCATGTCTTGAAAGCAAGCATTCACGCATTGCAAGAGACAATAGACCTGCATTGCATAGCATAGACTTTGATGTATATAGGGATTTTTATTCTCCTGCAGTATTGAAGCTCCAAACCGAGCTCAAGTACTGTCTCGTCAGTGACGAGTAGATGATACGAAACAGAGCAACCACCTTTCTCCGGCCCAAATTGGGGTTTTCTTTTGCTGTAAGTGAGTTTTTTATGTGAAAATTCTTCTCCAATGTTCAGGTATCTCATTATCTCATGACGTGTGTGATATATATTTTTGAGTTATGTCGTCGGGTCGCGCTATCAAGGTGTTGGTGTTTACCAGTCCTTGGCGATGTCGAAACTCCACTCAAACTCGAGATGCTTCTTCTTATCGTCGTCCACGAAGCTAGAGATGGTGTTGTAGTGACCACGAGCAAGCATGCCGCTAGGTGCCTCCTCCTCTTGGACTGGGGCGAATCAGTGGCTGAATCTTGACCGAACTTTAAAACATGAAACTTACACTTCTTGACGTAGGTGGGCTGCTTATCAGTGTTGGGAGCATAGCTGCCAATCATCTCAGAGTCCTTGGAGACTCGGATACCCTTTCGCTTGACGACCTGGACGTAGTGAAGACCGCTAAGAATCTCGTGCTGGACCTTGAACTTGGCGCTCATGGTGAACTTGGCACCCTCCTTGATGTTGAAAGGCTTGTCCTTGAGAGTGGTCTCGCTTCCGGGAGTAGAGAGATCGATGGTGACAGGAGGGCGGCCAGGAGAGTCCATGGTCAGGGAGAGAATGATGCAGACTCGGGGGTCGTTGGGATCGGAGATGTCAGTACCACCGCCGAGACCGAGGGACTCCTTGTATCGCTGGAGAGACTCATCGCCGGCATCTGAAGGAAATTTATGTTAGCTTTTGAGTTCGAAGAGCAATTGCAGTGGCTGTTGCGGTAAGTGGACAAGGCGGAGAGTCAATTCTAGATGTTGGCTCAAATACAAAAGGCAGAATTGTCCTGTAGGAATAACTGCAGCTACAATATAGCTTCGGCCATATCACACAGCAGAGAACAGGGCAGTATCTCAAGATCATGCCACGTCAGTACCATGCTGCGAGATGGTGCCACATGCTCAGGGGCTATGTGTTGTGCATATCGCAGAGCCTCACTGATGCGCCTACTGTACAGGTTGTCCAGGCAAGAGAGTGTACCTACCCATCTGCTGGTACTCAGCCAGGCTCTGCTTAGGCTGAGAGAGCTTGTAGCCCTGAGTCTCCTCGGGCATAGTATCATCGTCGTGGGAAGCCATGGTGGACGAGCGGGGCGAAGCTGATGTGCAAGAGGCGGGGTGTTGAAGAAACGGAGGATGCTATAGCGAGGGATCGATACCTAAGCAGATATTAGGTTAGGTGAGGAAGTTGGAGGTAAGAAAAAGGAAAGAAGAGGAGAGGAAGGGAAGGGAAGAGGAAAAAGAAGGAAGCTTACTCGTTAATCCCAGCCAAGGTCGAGGTGAGCTTTGTCCCGGGCTTGCTTGGGCTTGGGCTTGGTCCTATGGGCCTGGGCGGGCTTTGGAGGGGCTTATGGCGGTGACGATAGAGGGGCTTCCCGTTCCCGCAGGCGGTGTTGCAACAGGTCGCAAGAGCTGGGCTAGGCTAGGGGGAGGGCGGTCACTGAGTGCGGTTGCTATGGTGGGTCAGGACACTTTATATGAGTCTCTAATTGGCTCATCATTGATCTCAGGTCAGGAATACGTAGAACAAGGCCAATGGACGTTGCCGATTCCTATGGAGAATGCTTCGTTTCAGGGGTTCAATGTGAGACTGGGACCCGAAGATGAGGCTTATTTTGTGATGGTTTATGGCGGCTGTGGCTCTGAGTGTCTGGAGTTTTCAATGTAATGTTTGAGAAGGTGAGTAATGATACATTAAATAAAATGAGATTATCTGTTGCCGTATCCATTGCCTTAATGTAGCTTGAGGAATGGGCGGTAATGACTGGGCCTTGTTTCGTGGATCATATCAAATCAAAATCGATCGAGGGCATCACGATTTGGGTTGTGAATAGACGAGGCTCGTATTCTTAACCCTCCTCCTATTAACAAGTATGTTACTTGTTGATGCGGCCCTTATACAATCCCCTGCATCTGTTAGTACATGGAACTTTCGACTACAAGTTTTAGTGCTTCTCGTTACTTGATTTCATGGGCAAGGTTTTCAACACCTTGATGTGGGATGCTCGTCGGATGAATAAGTACAGGATTCGTCCCGACATTGGGTAATAAACATATTCTACATCCGCACTCCCATCTCTGCTATAATGACAAGCTTTTAAATATCTCATTCCGATTCATGAAGCTCTTCCTGGCCAGATCATGGTACCTATATGATCTGAGCCTACTCTAGGGTAAGTGGGTCACAACTCGCTCAGAGTCGAGATAAGACAGTGATTTAAAACCTGCAAGTCACTCAACTCTGAACGCGTGGACCAGTCGGTAATGGACCCATAATCCACAAACCTCCGCGTTGCTGTCATGCAAGTGAATGCACGTCGACAGATTTGAGACATGAGCGGCAATACATAATAACGTAACCCAGTTATAGCCAGTCTCGCAGGGCACTCCATGTAAGTCTCGCCTGTCACTACATACATGAGCAAGCCAAAACTGGGGTTGACTCTGAAGCAATGACTGGAATTACCTGAGCTGGGCCATTGATTAGCTTGAATTGCTTTTAGATGAATCCCTTATTCCCAGTCAAACTCTATCGAACGCTTTTAGGTCTGTTATAGCTGTCAAATCTGGGCGATCAGCCGAGGAAAACACTGGTACACAGAGCACAGCGTTGCCGTGCTTGACGCGCGATAAGTGACATGGTGCGTCGCTATTCGTCAAAGTCGCAGATGTGAACAGCCCATCTACCACCGAACCCAGCAGAGACGAGTGAGACTACTGTACCTAGAGAGGTCACACCCATCCATTAGACAGTGTCTTCTTCAGTGGCCTCAGCAGGTTAGCTCATTCAGTCCCATGCATGTCGTGTCTCTTACTTGTTTCGCTTCCATCTGAATTCCGTCTCATGGCGCAACCACAATCGCAATCGCAAATCTGAAAACCACAACCCGAACCCATGCGCATTTCCCCGCGTTCTGAAAAAGAACAAAGTCGCCTGTTCGCGCGCGCCGGGCACAGCGAGGTCCAGGGGGACCCTAGGGGATTGTTGGGGGTGTGGTTCACCCTGAAGATCGACGACTTTGGTTGGCGCTGGACCTGCTGGGCTGGTTGCTAGGGGCGGCAGAAGAATTGCTGGCTGGCTCTAGAACAGAGTTTCCCCACGTGCACTCCTGGCTAGTAGCAGAAGTCGAAGACGACATCATGGACTGTCGAAGCGATGATACGCGACTGATAAGCTAGACTGCAAATCACGTAGTTCTCGACGCCGTTACTTGGCTCAACAAATAAAGAAATAATCAAATTAGATGAGCATCGGCTACTAGGTAGATCTGCCGGTAGAAAAAAAGAGGGACGTGAAGAAGGGTACGTATTTCGTTGGTACGTACTGTTGCTTCGCTGGCAGGGGGAACTCATCGGGTAATAGCGCTAAGTCAGGTGCACGGTAAAATGGGGGTTAATTTGATCAAATATTAACGGGCGACCTCTGATTTGCACAGCTTCACCACTCAAGCCTCAGTACCAATCTATCTCGCAGCTCTCCACTTTCTGACATCACGCTAATCTCCTTTTAGCCCAACAGGGCCGTCTGCTAAATCCTCGACGCTATCGAGCATCTAATTTGCGCGACTGGTTTCCCGTCCCGTCTCGTCTCAGCTCTTCCCTCGTCTCGCTCGTCGAGTTTGTCGCGATCCTTTTTCCACCCTCATCTACTTCATCTTGCTTTTCTTCTTCCCCCCTTATCTCTACGGCATAGGCACCGTTAGATTTGTCTACCTCTTATCAATTTTACTGCCTGAAGCGCCATTGACGTTCTTCAAGGCTCCTTTCTTCTGCTGAATGATTTAAGCCCTGCATTGCATTGACACGGTACGTCCAAAGCCAAATCTACTACGGCCCGTTCCCGCCGAAGTCGAGCCCGCGCCTGAAAACGACCACCCTTCATCGCAATCGATCACTGACGCGACTTTTTATCCTTACACAGGCTCTACTACCTAATTTATTCTCATTTGCGCCCCGGTATACGAGCGCACATACTGCCGCCCGTCGCGATTAGGATTCGATTTGTCGATCTAGAAGGTACTCCGAATCGGTCGCGCCGCGCCTTAGCATCATACAAAATGGCCCCCCATCAAGAGCGCACACTGCCCTCCAAGCACAATCCTCTCATGACAGAGGATGTTCCGGACTGTAAACACTCCCAAGCTATTTCAGTGTCGCGAGGTCGCAAGCTTACAATTGTTTCTAGACACGGATTTGGTCGCGCGTAGACGTCTCGGACAGACCAAGCTGACACCTAAGATGGCCGGCACTGGTGAGACTGAGCAGGCGGCTCTTGGCGTTTTCGATTATGCGCATCTCCGAGCCCCCCTTCCCAAGGGTATCGTCTCGGGCATCTTCAAGTCGAGCCCTAGCAGCTACTTCTTGATGCGACGCAGCTTTGACGGTTACGTCTCCGCGACCGGCATGTTCAAGGCGAGCTTCCCTTACGCTGAGGCATCTCACGAGGAGGCAGAGCGCAGGTACATTAAGTCTCTTCCTACTACGAGCCCCGAAGAGACTGCTGGCAACATCTGGATTCCCCCGGAGCAGGCTCTCGTCCTCGCCGAGGAGTATAAGATTGCTCCTTGGATTCGCGCTCTCCTCGATCCCGCCAAGATTACCGTGACTACAACTCCAGACTCGTCTTCGCCCAAGAAGACCATTACCGCCCCTCCCAAGTTTGATCTTGCCAAGGCGTCGCATCCTGTGCTGGCACCTCCCACCTCCTCGACTATTCCTCGAAGCACTCGATCTCGTCGTTCTGCTAGTCCCACGAAGAGCACCAGGCGCGCCCCTGCCTCGCCTCGAAAGCGAAGCACCCGCGCCAAGGCCGAGACTGTTGAGACCATCACTGAGAAGACCGATCTCGTAAATGGTGTGGCTGAGACCGAGGTCAAAGCCGAGGAGACCAAGCGAGAGGATATTGTTCTTCAATCGACAGAGTTTGAGCCAGCTATCGTTCTGGAGCCCAGGGAAGAGGACCCCAAGGTCAAGGTGCACGTTGAGGAGGACATCGTCAAGGACGAGGACGGTGTCGAAACTAAGCGCACAATCACCGAAGTTGAGCTTCCTCTGCCCACAGCCGGCGAGCCTCCAACTGCCGAGGAGATTGCCCAAATGATGGAAGCAGCCAAGGAGATGGTCCAGAAGACCAAGGAGACCGAAGCCAAGGCTGATGAGGAACAAGACGAGGTCGATGAGGCCACAGGTTCTGCCAAGAAGAGCAAGCGAAAGGCTGCAGATATTTCCGTTGGTGACAAGGAAGGCGAAGAGACAGAAAAGACACCAGAGGAACAGCCTAGGTCGAAGAAGGTCAAGACTGAGACGGAATTAAGGAAAGAGAAGGTGAAGAACCGGGCGTTACTTGGCCTGGGTGCCACGGTTGCAGTTGGGTGAGTACAGATCTATTTTGTGACTGGAGAATCCATGCTAACGTTCGACAGCGCGATTGTTCCTTGGCTTATGAACTTTATCTAAGCAATGAATTGTATGTCATGTCTTCGGAAATTAAACTAGGTCTTTTAGTAGGGACCTGAATAAACCCACCACGACCATGGCTGAGATATGGGACGGGCGGACTGGATTGGATCGGCGCGGCTATTGTATTTCTTGGTTGTTTTCTTCATTTTCATCTTCTGTCGTTGTGTCTCGTTTTAACGGAATCACTACCCAATACTCACTCACCCTGTTGTTGTCTGTAATGAGATGTCGAGAGTGGCATGTTGTTGAGACGACGCCCTTTCGATGTCTTTACTGCTGCTATTACTTACCATTACCACATCACTAAACCATCCATACCTTACCGTACCATACCAACTTTGACCTTTCCTCTTTTTTATCAACTTTTATTACCAAAAACTTGCTTCACCCCCCTTGCACATACCCCTTTGACCCGGGAGATAACAACACTAGATGAGTTGGTAGAGACTGGGTCTTTTGCTTGATTGGTTCTGTTTGCTTAACTGGAGATTTCGGGACGACAGAGATGGAGATGGGCATGATGAGGGATGTCCATATGAGAGGGCATGGTAGAGTTGACAGTGTCGACTATAGGATTATGTATGAAGACGTTGAAGTAAAACAAAATGAAAATTAATATGATAACTCGTCTCTCAGTTATGATGAACTTGTAGTGAGTTTGCCCCAGGTTTTAGTGTCTTTACTCCCTGAACATCCCCCGCAGCTCAGGTGGCTACACAGGCTTCCCCGCATCGTCCCTCCGCCTTTTTAGCCATCTCCAACTCGGTCATCGTGGCGTGTCATAGAGACTCCCCCGTAGATAAACTCGGTAGGTCTGGCTAAGTACGGCAATGGCCGGCTGTGATTCGGGTAACCATTCCCCCACACGCCAACCTTGAGTGAGATCCAAGACTTTTTGTTTGTTGTGGTAATGATTTATTTCTTGTATCTTGTTCAGCTTATTATTTAATCTTATATACCTTGTTCCAATTCAGACATTGGTTGTGATCTTGTCAGGTAAACTTGAACTATCCATCGTCTTATACTCAGCCATCATGAGACCTTCAACGCGGCTTGGAAGCTTGATGCTTCGTCGAGGCTTTGCCAGTTCGGCACGACGACTAGACAATTACGGCTTCATCGGTCTAGGACAAATGGTACACATCTCCTTTCAAAGAATGGTTGTCAAATACTTACACAGAGAATAGGGTTATCAAATGGCAAAAAACCTCCAGTCGAAGTTGAAACCGTCAGACAAAGTCTCCATCTTTGATATCAACCCTGAATCCATGAAGGGTCTAGAAACAGAGATGAAGGCTGCTTCGACGGGAGCTCAAGTTGAATTGGCAGCCAGCGCATTTGATGCCTCCAAGGATGCTGTAGGTCATCCCACTCACCGTTTTTGTAGCCGTCTCACTGACACGTCTAGGACACAATCATCACTGTACTTCCAGAACCTCAGCACGTCAAGGGCGTATACGACTCCATCATCACTTCATCTCTCCCCAAAAAGGACCGCGTTTTTATCGACTGCTCGACCATTGACCCTTCCACTTCACGCCAGGTCGCAAAGACTGTGTCTTCTGCCGGACAAGGCACATTCGTTGATGCGCCCATGTCTGGAGGTGTTGTAGGCGCAACTGCTGGAACACTTACCTTTATGCTCGGTGCTTCACCCAGCCTCATTCCTCGTCTCGAGCCCGTCCTTCTCCTCATGGGAAAGAAAGTCCTCCACTGCGGTGACCAAGGCGCAGGTCTATCCGCCAAGTTGGCCAACAACTACCTCCTGGCTCTGAACAACATCGCTACCGCAGAAGCCATGAACTTGGGTATGCAATGGGGCCTGGATCCTAAGAAACTGGCTGGCGTTATCAATGTCAGCACAGGACGATGCTGGCCCAGTGAGGTCAACAACCCTGTTGCCGGTGTTGTAGAGACAGCACCAGCCAACAGAGATTACCGAGGAGGATTCGGAATATCTCTGATGAAGAAGGATCTGAGACTTGCTATGGTGGCTGCTGAGGAAGCTGGCGCGAGAATGGAGTTGGCAAAGACGGCGTTTGCAGTTTATGAAGCTGCTGAAAAGGAAGAGAAGTGCAAGGGACGGGACTTTTCTGTTGTGTACCGATATTTGGGCGGTAAAGAGGAGCAGTCATGAAACAGTGAGCTTGGAAGAAAGGGGGTGATGACACATGGCTCGTATAAGTCAAGTTGATGTCATCCGTGCTCACTCTTGAATAAAAGAATACCGTTAGACCAAGAAAGAATGATAATTTCATGACATGTGATGGTCACACTGAAAGAGCAGTGTTAGTTAGTGTTACAGTAGAGATAAAGCTTGTAAGGTATCATCAGATCTAGGTAGATCTCATCATGAAAACATTAATTACGTCTTCGAAATCGGGTCGGTAGCATAAAACGATCCGAAGTCCTAGTCTACATACAGCAAAGTAAAAACAACGGATCAGATTCAACCCGACGCTACAGATCTTATTAGTCTATCTGTTTGTGCAGCAAACAAGGGCGGCCGCCAAGTGTAATACACCTCCATAAACACAACACGGACACGTTCCAGAAGCGGAAATGAATGCCCTGTAAGTTAAGCGAGCAGCAGAACCCGAGGCCCGACGCGAGAAAAGCGAGGAAAACGAGCTAAACAAGCATTTCCAACGTTGAAATAAGCGGATCTGCACCCGGGAATAGACACAACCGGGCCTTGGCATTCGCATCACCAACTGTTAACGAGCTAGTCACTCAAAAATTTAACCTATGAATTAACCACTTTCTTTCTACTTGTCCCTTCAGTGCTCTCAGGTATGGTTAATGTCCCGAACTCCGGGTGTTGGTCCCGTAAAATCCGGAGGAATTGGGTCGTAAGGTAGTGAGAAAAATGAAATGGATGGATCGAGTCAGCAACGATGGATCTTGTACCCGTTGGCTCATGTGGGGCTAGGGACCCAGGCGATCCAACCTAGCAAGCTAGGTTGGTCACAAAATGGCGGGACAGCCACAAAACCTCGGGACATCGACGATGCCCGATTTTAGCCGTGATTCGCCCCCTTTCCGATATTTTGATGTTCACAAGGCGTCCAAGATGATTTGTGAGGCAGGATCGGAAGAGAAAGTGATGCCTTTCGCGATGCCTAAGAGAATGACATTTCTGAAGACCAAGATTGAGCTATAGAAGC
>JABEEM010003955.1:0-11338 GCA_013363185.1 Fusarium secorum | reverse complement strand
GGAGAATTTGGCCTTCAAGCAGGCCTGTCGCAGGGACAAGCGAGGCTGGGGAAAGTGGCAAGGTGTAAGGACTGGTGAGTTAAGGTTGTAAGGGGCAAAATGAGGGAATAACAATGTAACGAGATACAACGTTGTGGGCCCTATGAGGCGTATCCTCCCGGGCGGAATAAATTCATTCATTCATTCATTCTGCGGTCACTTTTCCTTAGGCACCAGGAAAACCTTAGTCTTTGACACCAATATAGAACAAGAAGGCATGGCAGATACTAAACCGCACTTTGGAAAGGTCCCAGCAGTAAGATTCCTCTTTGAAACCAGACCATGAGTATCTGTAAGCTAACTATATCCCGCAAGTGTGACTATTGCCGGAGTAAAAAGCTCAGGGTAAGTCACCATCTCAGTCTTCTGAAGCATAGCCGCTGACAGACGAAGTGCTCCAAAGAAAGACCAATATGCATAAGTTGTGCGCGCTCTGGGAGGCCCTGTAGTTATAGCGAGAGGACTCAAAGAACTCCTCTTACGCGAGAGTAATTGCTCCTCACGGTTGTTCAGGACCTAGCTGACCCCTCCCTTCAGCCACCTGACAAGAGTTGAGAGGCGCCTCGCAAACGTTGAGCGCCTGTTCCGCCAGCTTCTCCCTGATGTTGACATCAATGAAGCCTTGGCATCGCGGGGCGTTGAAGCTCCTGCAGACGCATCCCAACCAAATACATCTCTGTCGCCACCAACATATCCTTCATCACCTGATACTCCAGTTCAGGCCAGCAGTGCCATTTCAGATGCCGTGCCTGCAGAAAGCGATGGCTTCGACTGGCAGGAAGACGTGGACGAGCTGACGGATGGAATGGCGTCGTTATCCGTTGAGCCGAGAGGAGCGGGATACTTGGGTAGGTCACTGAGCGCAGACATAAACAAGCATCATATTAACTGACTCTCACCAGGACCGACTGCTGGTGTCTTTTTTCTCAGATCATTACTTCTCTGGACCGGTCATTCTAGGCCCTTCATGAGTAGTAGCCCTGAGGTTCTACGACCCTACGTTGGGGTAGAGTCTTCTTCCCAGCTATCTAACTCGGTCACGTCAAGACAGGTTATCGAACAATTGGTAAATGGCTATTTTGAGGTCTACCACCGCAGCTATCCTTTCGTACACGAACCCACCTTTCGAGCGCAGCTTCACGAGGTTATACAGCGACCAAAGCGACGCTCATGGCAGATGCTGCTCTATACCATTATGGCACTCGGAGCGTGGTGCCTGAACAATGACAACGCCGAACTCGATGATGAGCTATACCATCTCGCGCTTTCGTTTGGAGATGCTGAGTGCTTGTTCGCAAGCGCTGATTTGACCTTTGTCCAAGCCCTTATTCTGTTTAGCAATCTAAGCCAGAAGCGTAATAAGCCCAACACGGGATCTAACTTTCTTGGACTTGCGACACGGATGGCTTTGAGTTTGGGTCTTCATAGAGAGCTGCCCGAGTGGAATATCAGTCTCTTGCAGCGAGAGATGCGCCGTCGTGTTTGGTGGGGGTTGTATATGTTTGACAGTGGTGCTTCAACAACCTTTGGGAGGCCGATCCTCCTTCCGGGTGAGGAGGCCATGGACGTGCGACCGGTTCTGAATATTGATGACGAGGTATGCGATAATGTGATACAAGGTGAATGTTTTGCTAATGCAAGCAAAGGACCTCACGAGTGGAACAAAGGTCCCTCCAGAAGAGGTAAACAGGCCGACACTGTACTCGGGCATGAAGTACCAGAGCGATCTACACGTCAAGTCCAACTACATCTCCAATCGCCTCCTCTCATCATCATGTGTGGCACCGGAAGATGCGCTATCCATGGATACAACACTGGATAAGTGGTCCAGCACATTACCAGACTACTTGAGGCTGGATCACCATGTCCCTTCAGCTGAGCCTGCTTTCTACTTCAACAGGTCACGTCTGTGGTGGCGCTTCTGGAACCTCAAGATCATCATCTTCCGCCAGCTCTTTCTCAAAGGGGCAATTGGCAAGGGAAATTCTAGCATGACGGTACCAGTCAATGAGGGTGATGAAAAGTGCATGAGTATTGCGGTACGCGCTGCGAGTGCGACGATAGCGTCGATTGATCAGTATACGAGGGAGAGACAGAGAACCAGGCTTGTGACTTGGTATTCAATGTAAGTCGTTCTGCACAAGTCTTCAGGGGTTATATTAACTCCTGCAGCTATTTCACATTCCACGCTTCCTTGGTGATCATCCTCGCTATTCTCAGTAACTCAGAATCACCAGACATGCTCAAGTGGCAGGAGGATGTCAACAAGGTCCGTCACATTTTTCGAGGAGTATTTGGGGACAATGAGCTCGCGACTCGCTGCGCCAACGTCATCGACGTTATCTTGCCAGATCCTCTGTTGACATCGGGTGATTGGGCGAATATCCAGCTTGACCCTATGCTAATGGAGTTTTCGACATGGCCGGCAGCTTCTGCTGACGAGTTTGCCAGCATTCTTGGCTGGCCTGACTGGTCCAACTTTCCTCAGTGATGGAGTTGTTGGATTCATCAGTTTATGATGCACACATTGGGTTCGATCAGTTGGGATCTTATGTATTCTCCATTCGGTATATCGTTTTCATCGGCCCGCTTGATCGCTGCTTCTATCGTCGTCTCGATTCCGGCTCTGAGGTGTCGGGATGCCAGCCGTTCCCTAGCGATGTCAACTGGGACATCTACAAACCATCTTGAGTACGAGTTAGTCTGGAATAAATCTTGATAAGTAAACGCCGAGACTTACTTGTCATCTACCATTGTGGATATGCGGCTCCAAGGCTCTTGGTCCAAGAGTACGTAGTTGCCTTCGATGATGACAATATTGGCACGCGTAGAGATCTCAATGGCGTCAGGTATCGGGTCTTTTCTCGCGTGGTCAAAACTAGGTGCTTTGATGATGATTTGCGGCTCGTTAGGTGTCGTCACAGGTGTATTCTTGAGTAGTGCTACCAGATCTACCAAGGCGGCGGCATCGAATGTGAAAGGTGCACCGCGTCTTCGAAATGCTTCATCAGGGTCGTCGAAGGAAGAGAGAGTGGTACGAGTATAATGGAATCCATCCTGATAAGCTGAATGTCAGTGACGTAGTTGCGGACTCCAGGACATACGAACCATAGGAAGGACTGCGACATCGGAAATGCCGTTCTTCTTCAGCTCTTCGATCAAAGCATCTGATATTGTGGTTTTTCCCGATCCTGGTACCCCAGCCAACGCAATCAAGATTCGTTGTGTTGGAGCTGACAACAGCTTCTGCCGGGTCAAAAGACGCTCGACACGATCAATGAGCTTCCCTGTTGTCTTGGCCAAATCGCTCTCCATATTGGGATAATTGATCAGTAGAGCTTATTCGCTGCGAAACCATGACCTTTTCAGGGCTCTTTAACCTGGTCTCTTCGGTCCTTCTTGAGTCATGGAACAACAGCTCCAATTCCCCACGGGATACAGTAGTCCGGACACTTGGCTCCTTGATTTCTAATTGGTTCGGACTGGAGTTGGCCGGACCCAGCGAGATGGAGTCCTACGTAGTATCCATCTCCAGTATTCTGTGGGGTTCGAGTTGCACGCAGATCAAAACTTGGTCACCTCATGCTGATCCTATACGAATATAAGAACCCCAGAAAATCTCCGCAAATTTTCGTTTCCCCAACTCAATCCCCAGATTCAGTTTCGACCTAAGAATCAATTCAATTATCGAGTTTCAACATGGCTGGTGACCAAATTACCAGCGAGGAGCAGCTTGCTGCAGTACCCAAGAAGGGTGTCTGGCGCCAGTTGCGTGAGAACCCTTACATTTTCGGACTCTCTATGGTGAGCGGTTTCTAGTCGTAGCCCTTATCAGAACTGACACTCTGTGATTAGTTTGCCAGTCTTGGTGGCTTCCTCTTCGGCTACGATCAGGGCGTTGTATCAGGTGTATTGACCATGGAGTCGTTCGCTGCTGACTTTCCACGAATTTACCTTGACAGTGGCTTCAAGGGTTGGTTCGTCTCAACTCTACTTCTGTGCGCGTGGTTTGGGTCTCTGATCAACGGCCCCATTGCCGACTACATTGGTAGAAAGGGCTCCATCCTCCTAGCTGTTGTCGTCTTTACCCTCGGGTCTGCTTTCCAAGCTGGCGCGGACTCTATCCCTATGCTCTTTGCCGGTGAGTAGCAACACTATATAACTCTCAGAGAAATTTGCTAACATGACATTCAGGCCGTGCTGTGGCTGGTCTCGCGGTTGGAATGTTGACCATGATTGTGCCCATGTATATGTCCGAGGTGTCAAGCCCCGGCATTCGGGGTACTCTTGTTGTCTTGCAACAACTTAGCATCACTCTCGGCATTCTCGTAAGCTACTGGCTAGAGTACGGCACCCAGTACATCGGTGGCCATCGATGCGCACCTGATATTCCATACTCAGGTGGTACCTCCGACAAACGCACGTTCGATCCTCGATATGACGTCGGCCCCAACGGATGCACAGGACAGTCCGAGGCTGCCTGGCGAGTTCCCTTCGCCCTTCAGATCTTCCCTGCGCTCGTTCTGGGCATTGGCATGATCTTCTTCCCCGAGTCCCCACGCTTTTATCTCATGCGCCACAAGGAAGACCAGGCCCTTGCCGCTCTGGCTCAACTCCGTCAGGTTCATGTTGACTCAGAATCCATCAGAGCTGAGTATTTGGCTATCAAAACCGAGGTCCTGTTTGAGGAGTCCGTGTCAGCCGAGAAGTTTCCCGGGAAGAAGGGCGTTTCCCTCTTCGCTGCTCAGCATGTTGCTCTCGTGTCTACATGGCCTGCCTTCAAGCGCCTCGCCATTGGCTGCTGCATCATGTTTTTCCAGCAGTTCATGGGATGCAATGCCATTATCTATTATGCCCCAACCATGTTTGCGCAGCTGGGACTTTCTGGAAATACCTCGGGCCTCTTAGCGACTGGTGTATACGGCATCGTTAACACGCTCTCGACATTGCCTGCTCTCTTCTTGATTGACAAACTTGGTCGTCGTCCGTTGCTCATGTGTGGTGCAGCTGGAACCTTCATCTCTCTCGTTATTGTCGGTGGCATCATTGGAGGCTTCGGATCGGGTCTCGCCGACAATAAGGCTGCTGGCTGGGTTGGTATCGTCTTTATCTACATCTACGACGTCAACTTTTCGTTTTCCTTCGCGCCTATCGGTTGGGTTCTTCCCTCTGAAATCTTCAACCTCGGCAATCGATCCAAGGCCATGGCCATCACCACTAGCGCTACCTGGATGTGCAACTTCATCATCGGGCTTGTGACACCTGACATGCTAGCCAACCTTGGCTGGGGTACCTACATTTTCTTTGCCGCATTTTGCCTTCTTGCTTTCCTCTTTACCTACTTCTTCGTACCTGAGACTCGTGGGAAGAGTCTGGAGGATATGGATCTCGTCTTTGGCGATACTGCATCTCATGAGGAGAAGGCAAGGTTGATGGAGATTGCATCTTCCATGGGCTTGACAGAAGCCGTGCCTGGGCACAAAGTCGGTCTAGCTAAGGAAGACTATACTACTGCCGAGCATTTCGCATAGGTCTAGAGTATGAGGCATATGTAATAGCTGAGGTTGTATGAGCTAGAAGAGCATGGAGTAATATTGGAACATCCCATAACGCGGTTGAAAAAGAAATATCTAAAACTTGATATCTATGGCCCTCCACGAATTGCTGCCACAGTGAACGTCTCCTTGCATCTTGAAATGAGAGAACCAATCATCCTGATAAGTAATATTGTACCCAGCGCTGGCATACACCTCGGATACAGCATTCGCAAAGATGTCCTGCTTGTTGATCACAGGACCCCAAGGTTTAGGTGCAAGGACCTTTTGGTCCGGCAGAACCAGGCCATTCACGGTACCTGGCCAGAGAGCTATAACTTTGGTAGCTGTATCAACCGCGCGTCGTTGCAATGAGTTCTTTGGAGTACCGGCCTCCACGATCGACTTGGTCTTGTAAACAGGTCCCATAGCCCCTTTCATCGTGATGCCGGTCTTGCTTGAGGTCTTTTGAGGCGTTTTGGATGCATCTTGCTCTGCATCTGAGTCTGATGGCTTCTGTCCGGGACATAACCAGCTGTCCGACTCAGCATAGTAAAAAGGCATAGGAACTCGGAAGATGTCCTTGTCAGTGATTCCAGTCTCTCGTTTCAGGATGTTGAGATTGGCTTCAATGCGCTGAGCTGAGTTCTTCTGGATGGCGTCAAAGTTCTTGAACTTGAGAGCTTCTTGAATAGTCTGTCTGGGAAGACACAGCTCCTGCTTCTTTTCCTCTACTTGAAGTGAACGGGAAACAGCCTTGACACTTCCATGACCGGCCTTGGACGCCTTCTTCAGTAGGTCAAGGCCCTTGAGCGGGTCTGCAACCATAATGATCCACCCACGCTCATTGTAGGCAGGTAGAAACTGGATGAACTCGTCCACATGGCCAACGTACAACCAGCTTGTGTCGAGAATAAGAGGGTCTTGAACCTCTTGGGCCTTGAGAAAGTCAACCATGAGAGGAGCTCTTCCGTCCCAAGCCCCCATGATCGTTCTGCCTTGAGGGAACGACTTTCCATTATGCTTGTAGGGCGGAATAGTCTCCAGGTTTCCAGTGGAGTCGGTAGTATCGCCGTCGCCTGGATGTTGAACTGCGCCGACCTTGTCGTTTCGGAGCTCATGGAACGCGTCGCGGCCGGATCTACGGGAGCTCTGGACCGATCGGATCATGATTCGGATAGTAACCGGGCCATTCGGGCCAGGCATGCTAGAGTAGCCGGGCTCGAAAAAGTCTTGTGTCCAGATGTCTTGGTTGTCGAAGAGGAAGATGGGTTCTTTGATACCGGAACCGGCGACGTTGCGCTTGATATCATCCACAAACTGCTGCTGCTGAGGGTTGGAGCCAGCCTCGTTCACACCAGTTGAAAAGATGCGCTGGGCCACCTGTCCGTGATGATGCGTCAATACAGGGGCAACTCGGACAGCGACAGTGTCAGTTGCTTTTGTCTTGCCATCGGTGACTGTGAACTGTATCTTTGCATTGCCATCCCAGCCTTTGGGTCGACGGACATCGCGGGCATCAATACCCAGTTGAAGGCCCGATGAAAGCTCCTTGGCCGAGAACACGTAACTTGCTGATACGTAGATCCACTTGTTACCCTTCTTTGTGAATACACGGACTTTTGCTGCGGCTGTTTTATCGGTGATTTGTATGGATCCCTTGGCAGATGGGCTCAATCCGGTTATGGGAAGTGTTTTGAGCGGTGCAAGATATTTTGGGTTACGTTGGATGTCATCTGTCGCATCGTTGCACAGGTCCAAATAAGTCTCATTGCTAGGGATGATGTCGACGCTAGGTCCCCATTTCTTAGCACAACGAAGGCCAATGTCGCCAATGTTTGGTAAGATCAAGGCGCCTCGATTAGCGGTCCATGAAGATTTTCCATCGATGTCTTTACTGTCGACTTTTCCGTCGCGGTTGGTATCTGCGAGGATGGTCACTTTGAGAGCATCGCATGTTGCGAATAACGCTATAGTAATTATCAGCAGGGGTAATCTCAATCCAATACTGGCAGTGTACCTAGCGACAAAACAGTCGGAAACTTCATTTCGACTCAAAACCCCCAAGATCTTGAGATGAAGGACCCAAGAGACAATTGACTGTCTTACGTTCCTCAACACATGGTATGCTTATTTATAGCAACTGATAGAATATCCTTCCATTGAACTCTAATCTCGGCAATATGACTTAAAGCCGACTTAGCGGGCTCGTATAAATCCTACACTGGTTTCTAGACCAGTCGATTGCCTGTGGTGGAGTAATGTCCCTTGCATTCCCGAGGATCCAAATATGGTGGCTCCTTTTTAGGCTGTTATCAGTGGTCATAGCGTTTAACCCCCTGACGCTTTCGTCAACGGTCGTACCGTTGATTTGATACTGGGATCGGCTCTGGACCTCTTGAGGTTGACTTCACATGTAAGAGCGCGTGATGCAAGCTGTATGCTAGTTCTCCCAAAAAACCAGGATGACCGCGATCCCGAAGTTCGCGGTGGAATGGTAAGATGTACTATGTTTAAAAAAAGGTGGGTCCATTGGGAAAAGAAGCACTGTGATAGGTCAGAAAGCATATCGTGATGCGAGATGCACTTAAATAGCAGCATAGCAATAGAATTATTATTATTACATTGTTTGGGATAGAGGCTCAATAAATCATCAGTGATAAGCGTGAAATTTGTCTTAACAATCACCACTGGCTGTCTCAAGTGCCTGAAAGTAAACCATGTTCTCGAAGCCATCACATTGGGTTTGCTTAATTGTTTTCCTTTTGGGCATCTTGTACATAATGTGTTTGACCTATTCTTATTTGCTGTTAGAAGACAGTTCAGGGTATGTCTCCATGTAGATCTGTTTAGCGCGAGAAGGGAACGAGGTAAGGAATGTGACTCTTGAGGGTGTATCTTTTTATAACCCGGGTTTGAGGTCGCGCAGTTGAGTTCGGTTGATACCAGAAATATAGGAATATTCTTCATTGCAATTAAGACAGGTAGCAGGAACAAAAGGGTGTTAGATGTTGTGCATGGCTAAATCGATGGTCTGTATAAATAATGCATTATAGTGAATAGAACTCTAAGCTGGTAGTATAATAAAGCATCCAAGTCGCACACCTCATAAACACTCTTCTATTGCCACTTAAGTACCCATGCTCAAAGACCAGACAGGATCTGGGGGAACAACTTCTCAGTGAAGTCCCAAAGAATAGGAGTGTAGTCAGGAGCCCAAGTGAGACCCGTCCAGAAAGTGTTGCGCTGGCCCTGGAGGGCATAGATCTTATTGTAGAAGCCGCCCTCAAGCTCCTGAGAAGAGACCTTGGGAACAGTCAAGCCGTGAGACGTAAATGCAAGAATATCAGGAGTGGTCACTTTATAAGTTCCAGCCTTGTCGATATTGGTGAACACCTGCTTGATAAGAGCCTTGGCCTTCTGAGCTGTCAGGCTGGCCGTACCAAGGACACGAGTTGTCCAAAGGTCATGGTGACCCGAGCGAGAGTAGGCATCGACAAAGTCACCCTGTGGAAGATAGAAGTTGGTGGCGTTATCAGCGGTGTTGCTAAGGCCAGCGACGGATTTGCGTAGGCCTGTCTTGCCGACGACGCCAACATACAGCGTCTCCCAGGAGAACTTGGAGAAAAGCGACTTCTCTTTAGCATCGAGATCCCAGGTTCCAACGTTGTCTGGTGATGGAGTTGCGGCGAAGAGGACCTTCTTGGCCTTGATGGTCTTCTTGCCAGAGGGTGTCTGCACGACGAGCTCTGAGCCCTTGGAAGTTCGCTTGCTCCAGGCAACTGTGCTTTCAAGAAGAACGTCATCCTTGATCAAGTTGTAGACGTTGTCGTAGAGTGACAAGGTAGAGCCTGTCGATGGATACTTGAATGAAGGGCCAGTGAGACCGAAACCAAGGGCCGCAAGCTGAGGCTCTCCGACTACAGCCATGACATTCCAAGTCGGGGTGTGCGTCGCGTCGGAAAGCCAGATAAGGGTACGCAGGAGGGAAAGGGCACTTCCAAGCTGGTACTTCTCAAGGAACTTGCCAAAGGGAAGAAGGAGATCTTCGGGGACTTCTCCCTTCTTGAAGTAGCCATTCTCGAACCAAGGTTGGTACTTGGCGGCTAATGCGACATATTTGGCCAGGGCGACACTGGAGTTGACAGGACCGTAGTCGGGATCAACCTTCTTTCCGGTGTTGAAATCAACGTCCTTGGTCTCGAGGAACCCCTCGGCGGCGCTGATTATATCGGGAGAGACGAGTCCGACATTGAATCGCTTGAAGAAAGCTTTGGTAGTTTTTCGGTCAAGGTACGCTTGGACTCCATAATTGATCGGTTTCGCGCTGCCACTCGGCTTGTAAGCGTGGACATGACCGCCCTGAGAACACGTCAGCAGTCACATTTTTCTCTCGACAAAGGTAACTCACGAGTCTGTTCTGCTTCTCAATCACCACGACCTTCTTCTTGTAATCCTCTCGCAGCCTGACTGCAGCGTAAGCACCAGTTGCGCCACCGCCGACAATGGCGACATCGACCTCGATGGTTTCCTGTTTAGGCTTAGCGAGAACACCATGGCCTGCCAGGTAGGCAAAGAAGGGGAGGAAAGTATTCAACTTCATCTTGTCAATGAATCGAAGGTGAATGAGGAGCTCCGTGATGAGACGGAGACGGAGGGGAGGAGGCTTAAGTACGTGCGTCTGATTGCTTACCTCCTCCCTTGTGTCACCAGCCTAGTCCAAAGTTTCCATTGCACGTCAACAGGAGCACAGCGAATCAGCAGGTCGATAGAATGATGCAGTGCGACTTTGTCATTTAAAAATTCCGGCACGAACGCACGGATGACTACGTAGTGCTTGTCGATCAGAAGGGATTTCCAGGGCGCAATGGGAACTACCGACGTAGCATCCGGGACTTTCGGCAATGCAACAGAGTTTAATTCAAAGTCTCATGCCATAACTCAGCGCACACATTACCTGTATAATTTTATTTTAATATGTGTAAAAAGTATAAATATGATAACATCGCCATTGTCCACGCAACGCACTCCGAATTGAGAGGCTGTGCCCATCCGAGCGGCCGTAGGCTTTTCAAGAGTACGTATGCCGCAAAACCTTGGGTCCCACTTGGAGTGTTGAAGTGCCGTGGAACAATGGGCCAGCATTGGCATCGAGGTCATTAGCTGTTGAATAGCCAATTGAGCCAAAAGCAAGGCGCGCCACTTATTAGGCACATTTAGGTTATTCTATTATATATAGCTCACTTTGCAACATTAGCTCATTAGCACGGGCTGTTGGACCCCCTGGTCCCTTCACGTACCGGAACTAGGGTTATTATTTTTTTAGTATTACTATTACTATTAGTATTACTAATAGAACTATTACTATATTATTATTATTAGTAATAGTAATTATTATTATTTATTTTTTAAAAAATAGTAATAATAATATTAATATTATTAAAAAAACTTTTAGTAATAAATAGTATTAATAATAATAAAGATAGTAATATTAACAGTAATATTATTTCTAAAAGTAGAAATAATAAAGAGTTTAATTAAAAAGATATTTTTTTAATTTTTTACAATATAACATTTTTTAATTTCTTTAAATAATTAAATATTTAATAAATTATATTAAAAACTATTTTAATTATTTTAATTAAATTTTTATTTATAAACTTTTGAAACTATATAATAGTATTTTATTTTAACTTTATAAAAAAATATTTTTAAAATTATATATATAACTTTTATAAAAATAGAATTTTATTATTATTATTATT
>JABEEM010003952.1:0-12512 GCA_013363185.1 Fusarium secorum | reverse complement strand
CATAGGATCACGACCTCGACTGTGATCCTACCATAAGGATCACGACCACAACCGTGATCACATAGTTATCACCTCAAGTATATAGGACACATTCATTCGCACTTTCATAGACTCTAGCTCACCAGCTATCAATAACACTTCTTTACCTCAATAAGCCTAACACGCACTATTGACTATTAAGAGACGTGACAACCCAACGTGCTCAGCATAACGCCCTACGTATTCTGCAAACATAAACCTAGTACGGACTAGTTTACTTGTTTGGAAACCCCAACCGTCACAATCTAGCTCTATTGCAAATAACGGAAACAGTGATGTTGGAGTTGGGGTTATACTTATGCTAGTTATGATATTGCCCTGTAAGAGCCTTTGGTATAACCCCGACCATCCAGAGCAGAGCTAATAGTAATGTAGAACACCACTGGTGATCTTATATCTAGTTGAGATCTGGCTATATCGCCTCCGATCCAGAGGCTTTAGCGTGATGTGGATCTCTGGTATTCTCGCCTCTATATTTAGCATCTTTATGAACCCTATTGCTCTGGAAGGTATTGTCTGGAAATTTTACTTTGTCTTTGTTGTTTTTCTTGTCGTATTCTTTGTTGTTGCCTACTTTTCTATCCTGAAACTGAAGGCCGTACTCTCGAACAGATATCATTTATCTTTGATGGCAATGATGCTGAGGTAGTGCCAGCTGATATGAAAGTCAAAGTTATGGAAGTGGAAGCAGGCAAATAGAAGAGTATTTGAATGAGTACTGCTTAGAGCTATCTCGCTCTACGAGACTCGGTGATGGCTTTGCTATATGCAACATTAATAAGAAATCTTCCACTTGGCCGGCCTTCACCCTCGGTCTTCTCAGCATCGAAACTTTTCAACAGGGCCTCCAAAGCATTGCAATCAGAGAAGCAGGTCTTGGAGTTATTTCCCGCCGGACCCCAAAATTGATTCAGCGCTGAATTGTCGTGCTTACCGCTTGGAACTCCAATATTAGGGACAAGCTCCTTCTGTGGTTTTGCGGGGTTAACAGCTATTATGTCAGCAGAGTTAGCCCCTCTATTTATACCCAGCACCAGCTCAGCTTACAATTCATTGTAACAAGGCAAACATCAAAAAGGAACAAAGCAAAATGTCATCACAAGCGGGACAGGCCCCCAAACCGCTTTCGCTCGAAGAGCAACAAACCAGACGGCAGCAGCAATTGCATGCTATTGCCATGGCGCAAAGGCGGGCAGCGATGCAGCAAGAAACTGCACAGCAAATGGGAGCCGGGAGTCAGAAGATGGGATACCAGCAGATGGCAATGGGCCAACCTTACAACGACATTCCCGCCACTGATCCAAGCGACATACATATTCTCGCTGGACGAGGAGTCAGTGTACCGGACTTTCTCAAATTTCTGTGTACCTGCCGAGAGGGTGACTTATCTACTCTCGAGTCAATTGTTGCCTGTCAAACCCGCTCGCCACTCTTCCTTCACCATGGCTTGCTTGATGCCATAAAAAACGGCAAAGTCGAAATTGTACGCTATCTTCTCCAGTCTGGAACACCGATTTCGCGAAACACCCCAGAAACCATTCTCAGAGCCCCAGCAGATCAACAAGTTGCGTTACTTCAGCTCCTTACTGAACACGGCTGGACTGTCAATTCACCAGAGCGCCTCCTCCCAAGGCTCATTCAGACAAACAACGAACCTCTGCTTGATTGGTTTCTTGAGCATGGTGCAGATCCCAACATTGGCGGTCCTGAAGCAGATCCAGACCAAGCGCTCAGGCTAGCAGCCTCACAAGGGACTGTTAGATTAGTACAGAAGTTTCTTGATGGCGGAGCCAAGATGACCAGCAATGGATTGGGGTTATTCTATGCTGCAGGCGCTTGTCCTGCTGGTTCTATTCCCCATGCAGGACTCATTCAACCCAGCGCCGAATTTGACAAGTCCAGAATACCGGTTATGGCACTGTTGGTAGAGAATGGCGCTGAGGTAAATGACAAACTTGAGACACAGCACATGACAGCGCAATACCCGATCGTAAATGCGGTCATGGCCGGTGCTGTTGAGCGGGTCAAGTGGCTTTTGAACCAAGGCGCAGATCCTGATCTGAAGGGGCAGTACGGGAGCGCCAGAGACTATGCCAAGTTTAGGTCGAGCGATGAAATGAAAAAGGTGCTAGGAGTGAGCGGTACATAGGACCCCATAAGGATCGGGATTTAAATTACAAGGTGCTGACAGGATTGAGGATTCGCTGATTGCAATCTTGCGTTATTGCGCAGCCCAAGAGTCAACCTTGATCTGTTAAAATTAGCAAGGATAGTGCAGGGATGGGGCGGATGGCTCATGAGCCGGCCTAGCCGGCAGGATTCTCCAGCTGGTACTCCGTAATCTCTGCGGATTCTTGGCCCTAGAATTTGGGGGCTGCGGGCTAGGCTTAGGTGAGACGGCAGTTGTTTAGCGGATCAAGACACGATATGACATTCTAATGCCAATATCTGTTTATCAGCGTGCTCCCTCACATAAGAATGAGATTTTTTTTTTTTTTTAAAAAAAAAAAAACATACTTCTTATTAAAATAGAGATGAGTAGTCTATCAAACTATAAGGTGATCTCGACCTCTTGTGTATGTGACAGAATAAGCTTTCTGTTCTCCATTTCCTTGTTCATCGTTTATCTCAAGGCTGAGGAATATCTTTCTGAAACACGGAAGGATCTGCTAATCGCGGCAGGCTCCAGGGTATCGCGTACTATAACCAATGAACGCCATTAATTATTACGCACTGGTAGCTTGGAGGAAACGTTAATTATAGCAGGCGTCAGCACTAATGCAAATGGGAAGGGCTGTATCTGACTGTAACTCCAATCACATAAACCATGGGTAGCAATGGAAGGGCATATTCCGATCGACGGCGGTTTGTCAACCGACATCTGATATATAGAATGCCCACTGCGTGACGGATTGATTCAATACTCGTCCATCATAGGCTTGGAATCTCTTTCCCACTTTAGTTTCGTATAGTCATTCATTCTTACGCGGTCATTCGTTTACGCCAAGATGCGTGCCACGTTCTTTGCCCTGGCGGCGCTGCCATTCTGTGCAGTGGCTCAAGACCCGGTTCCTGAAGCTGCGCCTGCTGCTACCACTACTACTGAAGGTTTCATTCCACCTGTGATTGACACGTCCACCGACATTCCTGTTGAACTTGACCCTACCACTACCAACGCTATCGTTGTTCCCCAATCGACCACGGAAGCATTTCAGGAGAACCCTGAGCCAACTACTCAACCTGCTCCTGTCGTTCAAGATACAACAACTTCTCAAGATGTTGTCCAGGCTCCTACTTCTCAGGCCCCACTTACTGTCCAAGACACGACTACAGGTCCTGCGCCTGTCATTAACACCACTCAGCCCATTGCACAAGAGGGTACAACTCAACCCAATGCTCAAGACACAACTACTGGACAGCCTATTGTCCAGGACACAACCTCACAACAGCTACCTCCTGTCCAAGATACAACAACGGAGCTGCTGCCTCCAATTGACCCTACCACCACATGGCTTCCTGTAGTTGATACCACCAACCAGCCCGTCATCCAGACCCCCGGTTCCTCTCAAGAAGCCGTTGGTCAGGACACCACTACGGACGTACAGGTGCCCGTTGTACCTACAACGACATCAAACGCTGTTCCTGCTGTGACTTCCGAGACCAACAATCCTCTGCCAGATACCACGACTCAACAACAGCCTATCATTGAAAGCACCACCACTGGTGTCCCGCCTGCTGAGACTACCACTGCGCAGGTGCCTGTACAGGACACTACAACAACAGCTGCTGAGCAGCCTGCTCAGACCACTACACAACACCAAGAGCCCGAGCCTACCACTGACGAGTCCAAGCCGACCAGTAAGGATGACGGCGAGCCTGTCATCACCCAGCCCCCAGCCCAAACAACCGTCGCTCCTGAGGTGGCTACATCTAGCGTTTCCTCCGTCTCCTCTCAGGTCGCCGCTCTGATCCCCATCATCAACAAATGGACTGAAGACCCTGAGTCTCTCACCGATGAGACTAACAAGGAGGTCGAGGACACTCATGACGACATTATTGCTGTCATCGTGTCTCTGGGCGGCAAGCCCGATGTTGGTTGCAACAAGAAGCGAGGCCTGCTTGGACCTATTGGTGATATCATTAACAAGCTCGCTTGTATGGCTCGGGATCTTACCAACATCTCGGGCAGCATCATTGCTGGTAACGTGCCTGCCGTCACCAGTGTTGTTCCTCAAGTACAGAGCCAGAACGATGATCTGACTGAGGAAGATGAGGAGAATCAGAGCCAGGAGGAACAAAGCAAAGAGGAGTCCACCAAGCAAGAGGAGACGACCAAGAAGGAGTCCACTACCGAGGCCCCTACAACCACCGAATCCCCTACTTCAACGGAAGAGTCTACTACCACCGAAGCTACTACCACGACTACTGGCATTCAAGAACCTTGCGGTGCCGACACTTGCGGTGGTGGTAGTGGTGGTGGTTCTTGTCCTATTGGGTCTGGAGGGTCGAAAGGAGGACAGATGGGCAGCGCGGCTGGAGAAGTCAACTGCAATGACCTCTCAACGACTACCATTGACGGACCCCTCCCTACGGACTCTTCTAAGTCCATTGACTTCGGTGACGACCCCTTTACTGCTCCTACTGCCCGCGCCGAGTCTGCATCCTCACCCTCCAAACGTGATATGGAGCTAGGAGCTCGAGCATTCAACGATGACATGTCTCCTAATCCTTTCTATATTGCCTCCCTCACGCCCCTTTGGGTGGATCAGACTGGAGCCACAGCTGGACACTGGTTTGGGGCTCCCCCTTTTGCTGGTAAAGGCTCTGCGGGAGTCAACGGCATCTATGGCTGTACCTCCGTCATTGTCGTGTCTGACTTGGGTGTCTATGTGTCGCATATCTGGGAGAACCCTGTCTTCATCGACAATTTCAGGAACCCGACGCCTGATGACCAATTCCAG
This sequence comes from Fusarium secorum, assembly GCA_013363185.1. NCBI lineage: Eukaryota > Fungi > Ascomycota > Sordariomycetes > Hypocreales > Nectriaceae > Fusarium > Fusarium secorum. The sequence continues at coordinate 7,512 of JABEEM010003952.1, read as the reverse complement.
ACTACTACTTTCAACGCGCTTCGTGACGGCACTATCGACGGCAATGCCGAAAGCATTGCTGGTTATGTAGGTACAGACGAGCTCCCCGGTGTGTTGCATTCCATGTTCCACCCTAGGGTTTTCGTTGTGACTCCCTTCACCACAGACTACGATCGCAGCACTGGCGTCACCACTACTTTGCGCTACGAGGCGCGTGCAAACTATCTAGCGACTGCAGTCTCTGGTATTGTCCCCGGGTCTGACTCAACCGTTCTCGGTTACACACGCGTTGGTGAAGTAGAATCTAAGGAGCAGTACGGAACGTGGGGTCGCGCTATCGTCGAGTATGATATGCTTGAGGAGATTGTTTTTGGTTCCGATGAGAACGCCATGGGCCAGTTCATGGGTCGATGGAGACTCTGGGTCGAGGACCAGCTTGTCACTTCGCACAAGTTCATGGTTTTCCCTGATCCTATTGCTGTTCCCGAAACCACACCTGCTGCTACACCTGCTGCCGGCCTGCGGAAGCGCGCCGACGAGGAGGCCGCCAGCAAGTGCTTGGTCCGTGGTGGTTCCACTGGTGCCACCTCAGCCGGGCCCTCTTCTACAGACAAAGCTGCCACTACTGCCGATCCCACTTCCACTATCGAGACTTCAGCAGCCTTTACTACAGATGAAAGGACTGCTGAGGCTACTGAAACAACCACTGCGGAAGAGAAGACCACCGAGGCTGCAGGAACAACCACCAGCGAGGACAAAACCGGAGAGGCTACAACAACTCAACCTGAGCCTGTCTTGACAACCTCTACCCCAAGCACCTTTATCACCACGACCAGAGCCTCGTCCGATGCCATCACATCCGATGTCAAATCTGATGCAGCAACAACTAGTGAGGAAGTCCGCACTTACTACCCTTGCGTGATCTACGGTGGACCTCGTGTCGACAAACCATACTGTCAATGTAGCACCACAGTCTCTGGCAAGCAATACGTTACTTCAGCCTCTCTGATTGACAACAGCTGCGAGGACTACACTTCATATCCGTCCCCAGTCGTCCCCGTAACCGAGGCCCCAGCTACCCAAGCCCCAGTGCAGACTCCCTTCACTGAGACCAACGACGGCACCGTCCTGGTTTACTCAGCCTATACCCTCGAGTACTTCATGGCTTATACCGTCCACGTCACAGCGACACGTGGCTATGGTGTACCATCAACTGTTTCCACGCCTTTACCTACTCAAACTGCTGTTGACAACGACGGCAGCGGCCAGTGTGGAACATCTGATAGCCTGTCAAAGAAGGGCTTGGGTGAGGCTTGTGATAGGGCTATCAATGAGTTCGACGCCGATACTGTGTACAAGGGTTACACCACGCGATACAGTCGGTCTAACAAGGGTATCCTTATGTTTGCCTCGGTTGGTCAAGCTGCTTGTATTGCCAAGTTTGAGTGTGATGACTACGGCATTGGCATGAAGGGCAGTGACATTATTGCAGCTCGCGAGAACGCCAAGAAGAACGATGGTATTTGGATTTGTGGACATATTCGTCTATCAAACTCATGCAGCGTTGTTATGGACTACTGCACAAACTGTAATAACAGTGGTTAGGATTGTATTTTCCAGGATAGCTTTTAACATTTAACTAGACTACTTCTGTTTCTATATCAATCTACCTTTCTGGACAACATCTTATATCAGGCTTTTACCCGAGATTGTCCATTTTGATCAGTCAGAAGAGTATGCAAAGACGAAACTTCATTTCCAATTCCTCCACCTGCAACTTGCACTGGTTCCATATCCTAGAGCACAGTTCGCCGACCTTTCGCCTTCATAAACATAGATAGCACAATTGCCTTGTAATATTACTACACTAGAATTATTCATCTCAAGAGATTCTGAACATCGGCAAGATAAGATCAACAAGGCCCGAAGAGCCTAAAACCCTGCGTAACAAATTGTCGGAGTCCTTACACCCCTAAGATACCTACACCCGAGGTTTCCTTCGCCGTGCTGCTATCGTGGCCGGAGCATACAGAGTCCTCCGGCTGTATACCCAAAATTGGAAATTCCACGACATTTTCACCTTCTCTTTGCCGGCGGATATGGACGACGATAATCATGCCACTACTCCAGACGAAATGCAGCAACACAACCTGGACCACAGGTCACAGTATAAAACGGCACTCAGTTTTCAACGGCAACATATACAGCTTACCAAATCCACAGCGACATTCGTCTGGCCCTGTCACGAATGAAGAAAACCCCATCAAAGGAGGGCCTGCGAATGACAACGTCCAGATTACTCCAACAACTGGACCAGTGGAAAAAACAAGTTCTGATGACGTTCCGTGAAGACGCTTCCGAGGGGTCTGATAATTCGAGAAGGCTTACAGACTCTTTCGAGAACAGGATAATGCTGACAGCGAGTCGTCGTCTTCGGAAACTCCCCAAGACCAAGGGTTTCTCAAAAGGTCTGTCGAGATGGAAAAAAAAAAAATGAGCTGTTACTAGAATACCACAAAGCCCGAAGGTCATTAATTCAACCATTAATGACTGAAAACTGTCACAATTACCCATTTGAGACAACCGACTACGCGGCGTGCGCCGAGTCCTCTGGGCAAATATGCCGGCTCTACAGGCGCCTCCATCGTCTCTCACCGATTCCATTCTCACTAAGAGATCTACACGCCGTTTTTCTTGCTGGCTTCACGTTAATTTACTGTATCCGTATGTGTCCCTCTATCTATTCGGTGGAGCGCATCGGCGATGTCGGGGCCTGTTCCACCGTGTTATATGTCATCACAGAACGGTGGTCAAGCGCAAAGAAGTACCATCACGCTTTCGAGACAATATCGGAGAAAATGCTAGACGCCGTGAAAGGACAGCAACTTGGAAATAACAGTAGTGAAGGCCTGTCAAGCCGAGAGACACAGTGCGCGACAGCGATTAACAGACCGCGACAAAGACAATCCCGCATGCCACATGTACTTGACGGCGATGTCCATACTGCATCAAACAATGGAGAGAGGAATGAGTACGACGCTAGGAGAGAGTATTTAGAGCGTTGTGAGACTCGGAGACGCGTCTCTGATGAAATACCTGCGCAGTCCTCGTCGGAGTTGACGCAACCAACGTACTTACTCCTCGATGGGAGTCGATTGACTGATGCTACAAATTTTGTCCCTCATTTCCGTCAAAGCATAGACTTGGACTTGGATCATGATATTGAGAAACTTCTCTCGAGCGAAGGACTGGAGTGGTTTACTGGTGCCGTTCTGTAGAGATGGGCAAGTCGGACTTATCACCTGTTATAAGGCCAGACTGTTCATCCAAGTTTCCGATAATTTGTTCTAGGAAAAATACACTGCCAAACCAGGCTAATAAGGCGTGATTAAGCAAAGTTTCGCCAACTAGATAGTAACTAATGCTGCATCAAACTGGATGGCATATTGACCAGCCCTACCGATAAGAAGAACTAATAAACTAGACTAAGGACGGTAGCAATCCACAAGTAACTCAACCGTCCGATAAGACGTATCTTTCGACTTCAACCCTCGGAACCATCCGCATTCTCTCGACTGCCCCGCCAATGCGGGGTTATGGAAAGTTGAGGCAGTTAACTCGCTTGCTATAGACAGAAAATAGAAATACTTATTACAGTAGTTGCCCCAGTGCTCAAACCTGCCAGCCCAAACCATACAGCCGCCTTATCATTACTGTTACTCCACGTAAAACACCTACGACTGCAAACTCATATAAAAATCATCATGGGGGCATTCGATCTCGTTATTACCAATGGTGTATGTGTTACAGCCTCTGATATAGGCGCTTACGATGTTGCCATTAAAGATGGGAAAATCGCCTTGCTTGCTCCATCGGGATCACTTGCTGAGACAGATGCGTTGCGGATAATTGACGTTGAGGGCGCATACGTGACAGTAGGTCTCATTTCCACTGTTGGATAAGTAAACGCTCACACGACAATGGATAGCCTGGTGGCGTTGATTGCCATGTTCATCTTCAAGAACCCGCCATGTTTGGGAAGGGTTTCTCATCTGATACATTTGAAACGGGTAAGTCGTATAACACACTAGAGGACCGTATTTATCAAGAACCCGCATTTTAACACAAACGCAGGAACCCGATCGGCAATCGCTGGAGGCTGTACCACCATTGTTTGCTTCGCTCCTCAACAGAGACACGAGCCCTCACTTCTGAAGCCTTTGGCTGACGCCCATGACAAGGCTCCAGGGAACACCTACTGCGACTACGGGTTCCATCTCCTTGTCTCCAATCCCACCGAGACGGCTCTCTCCGATCTTGGAATGCTGAAAGCCGAGGGGGTCACATCCTTCAAGATCTATATGACTTATGAGGCGCTCCAGCTCCGCGACGATCAAATCTTATCAGTTCTTCACCATGCTCGTAACAACCATATTCTCACCATGATCCATGCAGAAAATAGTGATATTCTGAACTGGCTGACAGATCAACTTGAAGCTAGCAAACTCTTTGCGTCAAAATATCATGCTATGTCGCGTCCGCCTGCGCTCGAAGCGGAAGCAGCCAACCGTGCCATCGTGCTATCCTCTATCATTGCTAATACACCTATCTTGTTAGTGCATATTAGTGACCCGGATGCAACATATCGCATTCGACAAGCCCAAACAGCTGGCCAGCCTATCTTTGCTGAGACTTGCCCGCAGTATCTCTTTCTTACGCGCAACGATCTAGATGCGCCAGGCTTCGAGGGTGCTAAGTTCGTGTGCTCACCACCCCCACGCGATGAAGCATCACAGGAAGTTATTTGGGAGGGCCTACGAAATGGAACATTCACTGTTCTGAGCTCAGATCATTGTCCGTTCTCTTATGATGATACAGAAAAGGGCAAGAAGGCTTGCATTACACATGACCATCCGGTCGGAAAGTTCAGGCACATCCCCAATGGAATTCCTGGGGTAGAAACGAGACTCCCTCTTGTGTTTTCTGCTAATAAGCTGCCCCTAACGAAATTCGTGGAGGTGACATCAACAAATGCGGCAAAGTTATATGGGCTATATCCGAAGAAGGGAGCAATAATGCCTGGCGTGTCGGATGCGGATCTAGTGATTTGGTATCCGAATGACAAGTTGCCCGACGTGGTAATTCGAAACGAAGCATTACACCACGCCAATGACTACACGCCGTACGAAGGCAGGACGGTGAAGAACTGGCCACGATACACAATCTTACGCGGTATGGTTGTATGGGATAACAGAGAGATACCGGTAGTAGGCAAGAAGGGACATGGCGAGTTTATTCAGCGACAGGCTGGTGTACTGAATGATATTTGGAAATGTATAGGGGAGCAGGAATCATTTACTGCAGCTTATCTCAAGGTTATTGTTGTTTTTGACGTAAGAGTAAAAGACACAAGTTATAAAGGGCTCTCACAATATGGATACTGAACTTAGCCTCGGCTAAAGTAGGGAAGCCTGCCATGTTAGGTCTAGTGGAGCAATCTCACGCTGAACAACAGAATATTGGGCCACTGATTCTAACTCTATCATCACCTCTTAGTCAATCATGACGTTTTAGATACCGTGCCAACTCTTCCTCACTATGCAATCTAACACCTGATAGAGCGTGGCAATGCGACCTTCAACAGCGTGCTTGAACTGTAGAAGCTCTAAACGCAAATGCGATCGGGCAGACAGCTCAGCAGCATGCTCCCAGTGTGTTCAGCGAAACTTGCAATGTACAACAACAACTATCATCAGTCCCCAACTTCCGAGATCATCAGAAGTTCAGGACCCACCACGCCTTTGTCAGTCTATCCATACACAGGATGAAAAGATTTACTTGGTAGATCTCTACTTTCGCTTCATCCATGATTCCCCTCACAGCCTTTTCCACGAGCCCACATTCAAAGCCAGCGTTGCAGAAGGTACAGTATCTCAACCTGTCCTTCTTGCTATGCTAGGTTTATCTGCAAGGTATGTTTTGTCTCCCAGATCTTGTTCCGTGGACGTACGCTCAACAGCTCTGATGAGAGACCAGATTCGCCACAGACCCTGAGGTTGCTGCTCGTGGGCCGATGTATCGCGCTCAAGCTACCGCAGCACTGAAGGAAGACCTGGAACATATCTGTATCGAGAATATCCAAGCTTGCATTCTTGTCGGAAACAACTTCTTCGGAGAAGGCGACGCAGACGCCGAGTCTTTGTATTTTGGTTCGTCCTTGGCCCTTCATTTCTGCTGGAACCATATCTAATTGTCAACCAGCACTTGCAAGTCGAATGACTCAAATTCTGAAGCTGGGTGAGATTGACGAAAGCGATGACGGCGTAATGCGAGAAGTCAAGAGACGCACATTCTGGACGTGCTTCATTATCGACACCTGGGCCAGTGGAGGTTCTAACCTATCACCACAGTTCAGATGGCGAACCAAACAACCTCGAGGGCCACTCGACGAATACATGTTCTACAACATGAGATCGGGAGATGGAGACGTCGCAGACTTGGACTGGAAGCCTGGATTGTGGGCTCACATGGTCAGACTGGTTGGGTTATATGCTGAAATACAGAACCTCCAGCAAGAGCTCGCGAATGGGGTTGAGTGGAACGAATCCTTCATAGATGAGTCGGTGCAACGACTTGAAGCTGAGCTCAGGGCTTTCGAGGAGGGTTTGGGCCCTGAATTGGTGTTTTCAAGGGAAAACTTGGCTTCTTTCGTCGGCCGTGGCTTAGGACGCGTCTTCATTGCCTTTCATCTTGGCTATCATCACTACTACACGCTGTTGTTTTACCAATACCTTGACCACCGTCGACCACCGACAAGAAACGGCCGCAGGTATGCTAGCTCTTGCAAAGCTCATGCTGCTATTGTATGCGACGTTCTCAAGGCCTCACGAGAGGTCCCAGGGGCCGAAGCACTCTACAACATCGTGGGACATGTGACAATCGTGTCCTCGTCAGTGTTATTGCACACATATCTATTCGGGGAGTCTCATGAGCTTGAGGAGTCAAGAGCCCGCCTGAGCTCAAACTTCGAATCCTTGGTACAACTGAGAAATTACTGGCCCAGCGTGGAGATGATGGTATGTACATTCGCTATTACTCCTCGATCATTTCTCACCAGTATACAGATCAAACGGTTGGTTGTCTTTCAGAAGAATTGCATTCAGTCAATGAATGCAGAGTCTTACCGGTTCGACAGATGGATGGTCAAGTTTCTCATTGCTCATGCACTTACTCTTGAAGACAAGGCAGATGATAATTGGTCTGCTGCCAGTGTTGATGCAACAAACGGAAATGCCCATCTAGAACGAGGCCGCATCACTCAGGCCATGATTATGGACATCCAGAACTATGACACTGAGACCTGATGAGTATTAGATAATGCAAATGATTAAGACGTGAGGAGACGATTGCAAAGCGCAGTATAAACTCTGGATGGGTATCATCCATTAAATCGCGTAGCTCTTTGCTATCGCGACGCGACGCGATGGTAGTAGTAGTAGTATTTATTACGCCCGGGAGAACGGACCTCATAGG
>JABEEM010003911.1:0-23483 GCA_013363185.1 Fusarium secorum | reverse complement strand
TGACTTGTTCAGTTGCCCAGCAATGAGCGCTGAGTGTGAGCGAGTATTCTCACAGACAAAGAAGGTTATTACCGATGAACGGAATCGCCTCAAGTCAGATACCGTAGCGGCACTTGAGTGCCAAAAGCACCTGCTTCGGACCGGCATGTTACCGTAGAAATTGCCCGATTGGGAATAGTAGTCAAGTAATATCAACCAAGTAAGGACTTCTTGTAAGCAACCAAGTAAAGTAAAGGGCTCTAGTCAACCAAGCCGAGTAAGGGGGTCAAATTTTGGTTTACTTGGTTGATGGACACACTGCCAATACGGGCCAGAGTGGTGAGTTCCTTGCGCACGACAGCCTTGGCGTCCTCGAGAGTGTAGTCAGTGTTGGGGAAACCAGTGCCGATGAGGAAGTCGTCGGGTGAACCAGTTTGGAAGTAGCCGTTGTTACCGGGGACGATGGGCACGTTACCAGGGGTGAGAGCACCGACGTTCTGAAGACCGTTCTTAAGACCGGGAATGTGAGCGACACCAGCGACGTAGCCGAAAGCAGCAAACTTGGTGATGAGCTTCCTCTCCTTCTCGCAGAGATCAAACATCTTGGTGTTGGCGCGTGTCTGGGGCATGGCAACGACGAGCTTGCGGGCCCGCAGAGTGATGGTCTTGCCATTCTGCTTGAAGGCGACAACAACTCCCTTGCCGGCAACGTTTCGACGAACACTGACGACCTCGGAATTGAGGTAGATGCTGTTACCGAGCACCTTGGCAGCAGCTTCGTAGATGCTTCGGGTGTCCCCTGAGGCAGCAACGAGGAACTCGCTGGAAACACTCTGGAGAAGACCAGGGCCGAACTTCTTGATACCGTAGATGGTGGGGATGGCGGTGATGTTGCCGGGGTACCAGTTCAGCTCGCTGATGAGGGGAAGGATAGCGCTGAAGTTGTACTTCTCAGCGAACTCTCCGAAAGGTAGAAGAAGCTCCTGGGGAACAGGGTTGGGCATCAAATAACCTTGGTCGATCCAGGGATACTTGGGAAGGACGTTCTGAGCATAAGCCTGAATGGCAGCGGCCATGGCCTCCTTGGTAGCAGCAGCCTGAGCCTGAGACTGAGCAGGAATGGGAATGCCCAGAGTGAAGTCATACTGCTTGTTTGTGCTGGTGGTAGCGGAGAAGGGGTTGCTCTTCGCAAGAGCAACACCAAGACGACCAAGGTACTTCTGCACAGTCTTGGTGTTCTCAAAGAGCGTAACGCCAATGTTGGTAGGTCGCTTGGTCACAGGGTTGACGTATGTCTGAGCATGACCACCAATCTGGTTTTCCTTCTCAATAACAGCAACCTTCAAACCATCATCTTTGAGGTTGACAGCAGCATGGATACCAGAGGATCCACCGCCGATGATCGCAACATCAACGTCATACTTGGGGACTGAGCCAGCAGGGACGGCAATGGCGGTGGCACATGAGGCCAAAGCGAGGGCAGAGCTGTAGAACTTCATTGTGAAAAAAGAGTGACTGAGGAGAAAGAGAGTGGCGCGTGGGTGAGGGAGGAGTGAGATGAAGATGGTAGGGCAACTCGGGCTTTTATCGACCGGTGAGAATAACGGCGCTACACAGCATAAGCCATGGCGTATCTGAATAAGCTTTCTTGCTTATGGTGCCGAAGGTTCCGTGCAGAGATTCCTCATTTTAATATGCTCGATTTGGTGTTAGCTTTGCGCGCAACTTTTGGGACCCATGTCGTCGGCAGTTGGACTGGCTATGCTGGTCAGCAGAGAAGATGACAGTCAAAGCACACTGCCTATTACGCTGGTAATCATGGAAAAAGAAATGCTTACTTAACAATTGAGTACAAAACATACCACCGGTAAAATCACTATGCATCATCTCAACATATTTTGCAGTTGTATTCACCCAAATAACCTTGACTCTATCGCCGTCGGCATTTGTTGTTGACGTATGTTGGTAATCGAACAAGGTTTAATTACGATCAAGCAATGCCACCTAAAAATGACCACCCGCCAAAGTCTATTTGTGCCCCTGACCTATCATCCCGCCTGGTTCCGAGCTTCTGGTTCACTTTTAACCCCGGATTCGATGTGATGCGTCGGTTTTTATCCACCAATGTTGCATCGAAGTGGCGCTGATGAACCGCCTAGCCGGCGCAAAGTTCAGATTGCTAACGACTTCATCTAACGGCAGCAGTTTATCTCAAACCTCCCCCTATATGAAATTTTGAGGTTGGAATGCCGAATGGGAACGTCGACTGGTTTCTTAACCTTCCGTATAAGCAAATGAGTATAACCCGACACGATGATTCAACACATATTCGCTCTTAATACAGAACTAGTTCTTACACAAGTATACCACCCAGCCTAGATAACCCGTACCCATTGAAAAGTGCAGAATACTTGGGAGCGACCTTTTTCCGTCGCCAACTGCAAGAACAGTAAGAAGGTCGCCGAATTTCATGAAGCTCATGACAGCCAGGATGGCAGCGATAGCAATATGGTTGTCGTGGAGTTGATGTGCTAGGATAAAGATAACGAATGATATAACTTATCTCTAGCTGCTAGCATATACGTCGGCGCGAAACTGCCGGGATCATCTGAGTTCGAAGGATCACTCTGCCACTGTTTGGCAACAAAACAACGCTGAAAAGGTGCATCGAAACTGATACAAGGCGGATCACAAGCCAATTGAATTGTTTTATCTTTAATATTACTTATATCCGACCAATAGGCCGTTCACATGGATAGGCAGTTTTCCAACAAGTTTTCGGCCGACATCTCCATTGATGCAACATACCCCTGCCTAGCCGAAGAGTCCACAATGCACACACAGCCCAGTGACCTGTGCCCAGTAAATACCGTACACCCGATGAATTGCTATGACATCAGATGATCTGACGGAACACGCTCCTTCGGTCAGTCTTGGAATCTTAACGATAAAGGTCTGGGCTGGCTTGGCTCAAGACAAGGGTTGCTCGTCAGAGGACCGAATGAGGTCAACAGAGTATCCTCCGTGGAATCGCAACGTGACAGCCGTCAAGCCCATTCTTTTGTTGCACAAGGTGTGCCATCGTAGACGGCGGCCGACTTAACGCTGCGACTAAAGGAGAGAAGAAAGGAGCTTATCCTTCTTAATCCGTGTTTGATGTGATCTGAGCTGACCGATAAGTCAAGTCACAAGAGCGCAGGGAACGTACAGCATATGGTATTCGCAGGATTATATCAGGTCACTAAGCATGGGACAGGTAGAGTTTTAAGGCCATGCGGCCATTTTAATCCGTGTTGTAGCTGCAGTGCATCAAGGACAATAAAAAGGCAGCTGAAATAACTCATCGCCAAGTACCTGATACCACGTTTTGCTCGCGATATCTACCCCTGAAACTGGAACAGGTGCTCCAGATCATCCTCCTTCAGATTCTCTACCGCCATGTTGGCGATGTTGTCCCACATCAAGAGCTTGGTTTCAACCGCAAAGAGTTCCTTCTTCTGCTTCTCGACTTGAATCTGCAGGTTGTCCCGTTTCTCAATCGCTTCCCGAGCATCCTTGATCATTTCCAGTCTGGCAACGTCCTTTGTCGCATTGGCTTTCCGGATCATGGCGCTCGACAGTGTCTGGTGCGCACCTGTCATGGCCATTGTGGCATCCATGTAGGTCTCTAGCTTCTCGGTGCGGGCTTTTTCAGCGTCCTGGTACAGTTCCTCTGCTTTGCTGAGAGCGTCTCGGGAATTCTGGAAAATCTGTTCGACGTCCTCGAGCTTCATTTCAGTGAACCTCTTGACATGTTCGCTCTTACGGCGTTTCGCGTCGCTTGTTGATGAGCTGGACGCAAGACTGCGCTTCGGGGAATTACGCTTCGATCGAGAGGTTGAATTTTCCGACATGGCTGAAGACATGGTGGGTTGCTCGAGGTGATTGACCCTGTTGCGCGGAAGCGTGGACTTTGATGTATGGGTTGAAGTCCCTGTCTTTGACAACTGATACTGGGACTGAAGTCCTGTTAGTTGAGAAACAATGAATGAGTGGTTTGGCTGGGGGACACACCGTCTGTAGAGGCTGAAAGTGGGTTGCAAAGGTTGGAAGAGGACGGTCGATGGGATAAGGGGTGATTAAGGAGAGAAGGATGCGATGCCAATGCGCTAAGGCCTGTGCCATGGAGAGAAGAGATGAAAGAGCGCACACTTTGAGGGGACAAGAAATCTGAAGGTGGATCGGATTCGTGAAAAGAGCCGTGATTCACAAATATTGGATGAATAGACCACCTTCTCACCAGAGGAAGCGCTATTGTTTTCCTGTGAAAATCCAGTCTTAAGACGAGATGTTGGAACGTTGCTATTTGTTTGCGATACTAACCACGACATACCTAGGATGACCATCAGGCACTATAAGGCTCTTCAATCTCATTCGGCAATTGGTTACTGGCAATACTGCTTTACTTCTATGGAGAAGTAAGCTAAGGAATTTACTGTCACCTATTAAACCAGATGTTCATATGCCAATGGCTGTTGACTACCTTTAAGGTAGTTACAAGTACTACTACGCTTGTGATCACATCATTTCATTGCTAAACTCTAGAATATTTCTTGCTAGTCAGCTAATGATAGCGTAGTAACCTCCACTGAGAGGTTCTAACATTCATTGGCCTCATTTCGAGTGTTCTTTGTCGGTGTCAGTCACGATGCGCCTCCTCACCCGAGGAGTGACTTACCTGCATAGCATGCAGTTCCTGTTTTGCCATGATGAAGCTTGAGGCAGGCTGTTGCGCTTCTCATCACATTTTCGGGAGCTTGCGACATGAGAAGCAATCTTCTATGAGCTTCGGTGTCCATATGGTTCGAATGGGAAGGAAGCCGAGACGGCTGCCATCGCAAGAAACAACGCAGCACAGACATACAGAGGAGCCGGTGTATCGGTGTTAGCTTCACTCGCAACAACAGCTGATACGATTCCCATCACTCGATTGCACGCGACAGCAATAGCACTTCCAGTAGCACGATGAGCACTCGGCAAGACCTCAGGGGTGTAGGCATAAAGAGTGCCGTAGTAGATGTTGATACAGAAGGCGATCAGACAAGTGAACGTGATGTCTTGCACAGAAGTCTTCACAGAAGTGTAGGCGAAAAAGAACGCCATACTTATCAAAGCGCCGATAACCATGGTATACTTGCGGCCAAGCTTGGTGTTGCACATGAAGCCAGCAACAACGGGACCTGGGATACCGCTGATGTTTGTCAGAGCATAGTTGCGCCAGATTTCGAACTTTGAGCGGTTGAAGACTGCGCCTCTGCTTGCCAGATACGACCTATGATGGTGTTAATACTGTTAGAAGCATAAATCAGGAAGGGCCTCATGTTCCAAGTGCATGAACAAAGATTATAACTCACGGAAGGAAGACGTAGAACAGAGGGTACGCAAGACCGATCAGTGTCCAGGATAGAAAGATGCTGGCGGTTGAGATAGTCATCTTCTTGGTGCTGAACAGACCTCGAATATGGATCATTGTCTCACTTATCGAGAACCGGTTCTTGCTGTGAGCTGAGGTGATAGTTCCGCAGGCAGCGAGATCCTGCAAAGTAAGAGAGCAAGTACGATTGTACTTGGTTGCCAGGTACTGGAATGTCTCAATAACTTCTTCCTCCTTTCCGACACCGAGGAGGTACTTGGGTGTTTCGCGAAGCCTGATAACGGTGACTCGAAGAAGCGATAGGAAGAAGACGAGAGCACCACCTGTGAGCATGACGTACCGCCAACCCATGTTGTTCCCTCGCGTACAAGTCTCGGCATCAACGCAGTTCCAACGTTCGGGAACCATGAATCCCCAAGCAATGAAACCAGCGATCGCCTGGCCGAAACCCCACCAACAAGCCATGAGAGACAGAAGCCACTGTTTGTTGCTTGGGAGGTACTCAAGGAAAACGGCTGTATCCATAACAAGGTTTCCGCCAGCGCCGAAGCTGAGTAGCGCAACGAAAAGTCCGAGAGACGGCCAGTTGGGCATTCCGCCAGCGATGATACAACTGACCGAACAGAGGAAGAGGGTGATGTTGAAGGCGTATTTTCTCCCTATGATGTCGGCGCCAAAACCCCAGAAGAGAGCGCCTGTCAGCATGCCGACGTATGCTGCGATGGTCATGCCGTTGGCATAGCCCTTCTCCCCGAATTCACGGAAGGATTGTGTCGCAATGATAGACTGGAAGAGAGTGATCATTGAATCAACAGCATAGCTTCACAAAAATAACAAGTCGGCAGTCAGCGAATTTGAAGGGAAATCGAAAGCGAGGCGTGTTGCTCCAAGAGTTCTTACCCAAAGCCGTTTAAGAAGAATAACTTGAGGTGATACGGCGTCCACCCAATTTCGTCAATAGCCTGGTCCGAGTCAGCTTCTCATTGTTCGTGGGAGTTTGGTGATGCTTCTCACGTCGTTGACAAGTCGCATTTTCTGGTTGAAAGCAGGGTCGAGATCTTGCAAGTCAAGGAGATCCTGTTGACTGCCAACCTTGACATCAACAGTGCCATAATTGGGTCCATTCTGCTCCTCCACATCCTGGCTCTTTTTCACAGAAGACATTATTGCGATTTTCTCTAAATGACGGAACAATCAAGAAGAAGGAGAATAAATAAGCCCAAGACGATCATGAGAAAAGAAAGTCGCGTGGGCTTTATCTTAGAGACCCGATGATCCTGGACGAATAGAGAAGAATGGTTAGCGTTGATTCAGAGGTAACCTTCCGAAAAACCTGCTAATTCATGCCTCTAGCTGCATTGAGATCGTACCAAGACATGATCATGTCCAATGGCAGACGAGAGATAAATCACGCGCCGAGAACGCCAATGTTTGTGTGGCCATCGCGTTTTCGGGAATCGTTACACGCAGGAAATGCCCATCATGTTTTATCATCTGTATACTTTCGGGGAGCACGTGGGCGTTGAACAATTTCGGCGAATTGAGTTACAAATTGACGGCTCTAACCCTTGGTTGAAAATGATGTATCATAATTTGGGTTGTCTCCGATAGCCGATGGCCCGCGGGTACTCCGTAAGCTCAATGGCAACCCCAGGGTTCAAAGAGGGGTTGCAGCAATTCAGCTTTCACATGTTAACACTGATGGACGAAGTGATCATGATATATTACCAGATAAGACCTCTTCTATCTCCCCGTCGGCTTGGCATTATGCTCCTCTTTCCACGGCATTCCCAATTGCTGGGTATGCGAGCTCTAGCAATGCACTACCGTCGCATGTTCGCCATACAGTCAGGGACATGGAGCACGGGTGTTCTGAGTGCACGGTGAACCAATTAATGATATTCGCTCTGTGTAATGGGACAACACAATTCAGACGCTAAAAAAACAAGACCAGTCTATCCGTCGCATTCCTTTTATCCTCACTTCCTGTGTCGGTACTCCTCGGGGCCCTCATACGAGGACAACTCCCTGTCCTCGATATCTGCCGGTTTGCGTTCTTTCTGCAAATGCTTGACATACCAAATCATAAAAATAAGCATAACCAGGGCCATCAGGACGGCATCAAAGATATATAAGTAAAACTCATGGGAGATCAGATATCCCTTGTTTCCTTGGAGGTATTCCACCACCCTGAAGATACTTCGGACAAGGATAAGGAAACTCGTGGCATAAAGAACGTAAAGGTATCTCGCCCAGGGTACATCGCCTCGTAGTGACTCGGGTGTCGGGGATTTAAGTAGTCGGATATGGAAGAGGATTGAGGTGACGACGAAGAAGCCAAAGACGACGATTTGGACGAACAGACCGGCGATGATGATCTTCTCGCCCAGGTTGTAGAGATCCAGGGTACCAGCTGACTGAATACCTCCGCCGCCGGCCTGTAGACTGAATGCGATAACGTCGCCGGTGACGAAGATGCGTGTCACCCACTTGACGGGTACAAGAGATAGATGGGCAGCTCCGACGGTTCGAATCAAGCGACCGAGAATCATGTAGATCGAGGCGGCGAAGAGGGCGGGTGCGACGAGGATGGGAATGGCTTGTAGCACGAAACCACCAACAGAGAGCTTGTCAAAGTGACCCCATATTCTTCCAGCATATCCGATAGTCTCGACTGAAAAAATGGTTAGCCATGTCGATAACGCGATCTGGAGAAATGGTAAACCTACAAAAACCGCCAACGACGAAAGGCGTGAAGTAATAAGCGCGAACTCGAATCAATCTCCAAGTATGTAGCACCGAAAGAACAGCGAAGACAACGGTACTAACAACTGCGGCTGGGAGAGAAGGATCATAGCGATAAAGCTTGAAGTCGAAGCCTGCGGTTTCGGTGTCGGCCATGATGAAGAGAAAGGAGAACAAACGGTTTAAGAGATTAAAGACCCAATGGATGGAGATTCATGTCAGGAAGGGAGCTCTCTAAAACTATATACATAACAAAAGCTGGGGACACTAGGCTATGCCGAGCCGCAGTGGGCTTGCGCGGAATGCATGAGTAGGGAGGCGCGTAACGGGAACGAAGCTTAACGAGGTCGGAGAATAAACGAGAGCGAAATCATCCTTGGTCACTTTTGGCAGGGCTGAGCCTCAATTCAGCGGATCTGACTTGTATCCCCAAAAATACAAGGATAAAAGGAAATAACTGTTGATTATTTCTTTGTTATCTGATAGGGATTCATATCCGTGCCCAGGGGTATTTGCCAATGTCGCATCATATTTTGCTCCTGAGACTGGGAGGGGGATCTCTTTTTCGTATTACCATTGAGTTTTAACACGAATCGCTTCGAAAGAGTCAGATCTCCTTCAAAACTTAATTTATGCGATTCATTCTTTGCGCTTCGGCCTCGGGGATGTCATGGCAGAGGAGAAGCGGATTTGATGCGTTCGGTGCTTCCCGGTAGTAACTATTCTTGGTCAAGTCAGTGGAGTAGTCTCACCTTCGCCTCCAATCAGCAGAAATTTCATGACCTAGGTACCTCGTTTAAGTCCTCGTCTTCGTTTAGGTCTCGTTTAGACCTCGTTCAGCGCGTTGATCTTCAATCTCGGCTCTCTACAGTAATCGTACAGTACCTTCGTTCCACCCGTCGCCAACAGATTTTTCCTTTTTCCTTCGTTTACCTACACAAACGATATCCGAAATCTCAAATCTGAACCTGACAATCTCGTTCAGCTCCCAGCCTTGCCTCGCTGTGCTGTTATTGGTCGTCATGGACGCCGAGGTTCATGACGTCGTCACAGTGAGGAGTGGACCGAAGCCCAGAAGGCCACACAAGAAAGCAAAGACTGGCTGTCTCGACTGCAGAAGACGGCGCGTCAAGGTGCGTGTAGGCCTGCGTGGCTTGAATGTGGCGGTGCCAATGCCATTCCAATTCTGGAACTGATTGATGTATGTTGCAGTGCACTGAGGAGCGGCCAGAATGCCGTGCTTGTCGTCGTCGCGGAGTTGAATGTGATTACCCTTCATTTCAAGGAATAGTATTCCCATCATCATCTACACAGCATGCCGACGAAACGTCTCCAGAGTCGACTTCGTCACAGCCGCCGAAGCAGACTCAAACCCAGGTGATTGCACCTGTTCCAGGTCTGGTCTCAAATGCATATCAGTCAGTTCTTGGAGTACAGCAACACGACAGACCATTCGCCACCTATGGAATGGAGGATATGGCGCTGCTGCACCACTGGACGGTCTCAACTAGTCTTGACGTGTACAAGAACTCGCCGCTATCCATCATCTGTCAGGTCATATTCCCCAAGATCGCATTCAAGTACCCATTCGTGATGCAAGCTCTCCTAGGTCTGACTGCTCTCCACATCGCATATCTCGAGCCTCAAGAGAGGCTGCGATATACAGCAGAAGCAGCGCGATACCATAGCCTAGGCCTACAGGGCTTCAACGAAGCCATTCCGCACTCGAATGAGGAGACGGCTGAGGGGTTGTTCGTCTGGTCATCGCTCAACCTCTTCTACGTATTTGCGGCATCAGGTCGATTGGGAGAGGGTTTCTGGGACGAGTCTAGCTGGGGCGGTCGTAAAGATCGCATCTTGGGGGCGGGATGGATTCCCATGCTCCGAGGTATCCAGGCAGTCATGATGCCTTATTTCGAAGTCCTGTCGGCGGGTCAGTTAAGAGAGGCCATGGATATTGGCAATTGGGACGATATCAATCCCGACCTTGTAGAGGATGTTGACGACAAGCGCTTCTGTCGCTTGAGGGAAATTTGGGAGCATAACCCAGATGCATCAACTTATGAAGACATTCTACACGTGCTTAGGAGGATCAGAATGTTCATGGCACAGTTCTCAACCATGGAAGCTGAAACCCCTGGGAGTTCGGTATTCAATAGGGCCTGGCAGGGGGCCTTCTTATTCGTGCCTTTCGCATCAGATCGGTACTTTTCTCTGCTGCATCAGAGACAACCGCCTGCACTCATCTTATATGCCTTTTACGGTGCCTTGCTGCACTCCCTCAATGATTCTTGGTTTATGGAAGGCTGGGGACACGACATTGTGGAGGTAGTGAATGATTTGCTTGGCTCTTATTGGGAACATTGGATATCATGGCCACTTGCGGTAGTTGGTCTAAGAGCAGGAGATATGGAGAATTGAGCCGTCGATGTCAATGTTAAACTAGTAATGATTTGATGATATAAAACTAAGCCACAAGTACTCTAGTCTAATTCTTCCGTCCAGGTTTATCTCGTCGTCCTTCATGATGCACTCCAATACACTCTGTGTCCGTCCCAAATTGGTCTCTCGTTGATATAAATGTCCTGCTCCAGATCCAAATTCTCACCATGTCTAAACCTCGGTAAATGCATGCATGCTGTAGCCTTTACCAGCACCCCTCCCATTCAAGATCTCGGTGATCTCGGATGGATGGAACCAGTTGTACAAGACCATGACAAAGAACATGAGACAGGCATCAAAAATGTACAGGTATGCCTCGTGTCGGAGCAGGTAACCGTTGAAGCCCTGCAGATATTCGACGGCCCTGAAGATAGATCGCACCATGATAAGGAAACTTCCTATGTACAGAGCAAGCATGTGCTTCTGCCAAGGAAGACCGCTTGAGGAGCGGGCAGTCGGGTTAGCGCTGATCGCACGATGGAATGCGATCGCAATAACGATGAAAACGCCGAAGAAAAGGAGTTGGACGAAGAGACCGCCGATGATGATTTTGGCTCCGGCTCTGAGAGCCTCGATTGTGCCAGACGACTGATAACCTCCACCTTGATCGACTAATTAGCATTTGAATTGTTAGGCGATAATGATTCAATGACTTACCTCCTGCCTGCAGGATAAATGATAAGACATCTCCAGTAACAAAGATCTTGGTCATCCACTTCTTAGAGATCAAAACGCGGCCTTCGCCGTCTATCATCAGAACAATTCTACCAAGTTCCATATAAATAGTTGCAGCGTAAAGCGCAGGGGCGACGAGAAGGAGAATGCTTTGTATGATGTAAGGGCCGAGGGTCCAATTGGGACTCTCGTTGCCAGACTTTGCTCGCGCGGCGTATCCAACAACCTGGACTTGCAGAGGGGGTAACGTGTTAGACTCGGTGGCGCGATTAAGGAGACAATTACACTTACAAAAACCACCAAGCGTCAGTGGAATCACGAACCAAGATCTTCCTCGAACAAATTGCCACGAATGGAGGAGAGTCGTTGCTAGAAAGAGGATGGTGAAAATAACAGCACCGGCCACTGTTGGGTCATAATGATAGAGTTTGAACTCCTCCGCTCCATCGTCAGAACGTGTGAACATGTTCATTTTCAAAGACTGTATGTCCGATTACAAAAATAGGGAAGTAAGGATTGAAGTTGTGAAAACGCGTAAAAGAACGGCGTCAAAAGAAAGAAAGTATGATAGGGATGAAAGGAACTAGTAAAGAAAAGCTAATGAATGATGGTCTGAATCGAAGTTATGGTCTAGGAAATGAAAGTCTTTATACTGAGCTTGACACTAAAACTGTCAGAGAATTTAAGGGAGACAAGAGCACTGCCATGTGGCCAAGGCGGAGGACAAATTAAGGGTATCCATCCACTGATCACCCACTAGACAATGAGCGAGTCTGCCTTACCGGACTTTTGTTATTATTAGACTTAAGAGTGTCCTGAACGAGTAAACGAAGAATTTCTCAACCAACGCATGGTCAAACGGTCGATTGATCCTAAATCATTAGTGCGGTCGGCGGAACTTCGATGTTATGTTGTGACGCGGTCTGTGTCATGCTCGTTTAACCTCGTTTAACCTCGCTCCCCTAAAGATAGCCCGGCCCCCTAGATGTCTCACAAGCCACTCGAGACCTTTTGCTACCACTCAGCATGATCGAAATATGGAGTTATGAAATGATCTTTCGGGTCCCTTGATTCGATCTTGATAGCGACCCCTTGAAGTCCACTCTGTTATATAGCCACACGCCGGCATGCAACGAGACCTCAGGAATTTAGCGCCGAGGAAAGTCGCTGCTTCTCGCTCAATGATGGAAAACACCGAGGCCCGATTCCTCAACAGCCCTGCATCCTCTGTGCATACTGAGGGGGCTTCTCCGATCGACACGTCCCAGATTTTAAGGAAATCAACGAGGGTCTCGCATACAAAGTCACGCAAAGGCTGCCAACAATGCAAGAAAAGAAAGGTCAAAGTCAGTATTTGACATGCCAACCGACATCATCATATTCTGACATGGTAGTAGTGCGATGAGGTGCGACCTGCATGCTTCAATTGCAGTAGATTGCAAGAAGAATGCAAGTACTTACTACCGCCGCCAAAGAAGACATATGTAAGGAGACTGGGCTCTCCTAAACCAACGATAAGCAGCACTAGTGGTATAAACCTCAGGGATCTTGAATTATTTCACACATACACCACATCAACATACTCAACTCTGTCAATATTTCCGGCACTGCAAGACTTTTGGAGGATAACAGTTCCGCGTTTAGCTATACATAACAGCTACTTGATGGGCGAGATACTTGCGCTGGCAGCATTGCACCTTGCTTATCACAGGCCTGACCAGCGGCATGCACATCTCGCAACGGCCCTGACGCTTCATCAGGAATCTTCGCAACAAGCAATGGGACTTTTGGAGGACTTAAATCCTGAGAATGCTGATGGCCTATTCATATTTTCTTCTCTCACTATTGTCATCGGTAATACCTCCCGTATCCTCATTCAGCTCAGCTTTGTATACTAATGGTAGACAGCAATGGCTACGCCAAAGCGGTCGCAGCAAGATGGGATACCAGCAGGCGAAGGTGATTTTGAAGATTGGATATATCTCATACAAGGAACAGCTAAGCTCCAAACGACCTTCGAACAAGAGTGTTCTGAAAGCTGCCTGTCGGCGTTATTCTCATTCAGCCGTCAAAGATGGGCGCTACACAATGTCTTCCATCCCTCCTACGAACAAAGGGACGAGGTACTACACCAACTAGAAGAGAGGATAAGAAATTGTGTCCCAGAGGGCGAGAAGTTGGATATTTTGATCGAGAGGATTGGCAGCTTGCTGTCTGCCGCGTGCTATACTACGAACTGGGAGAGTACTGATTTGTTCTTTTGGCTGTACGCAGGTATCGATGGATTTCTACCTCTTGTCAAAGCACGCGATCAGGAGGCTTGGGCGGTGCTGGCTCACTTCTGTCTTATGGTCAAGAGAGCAGAGACACAGTGGTGGTTGAAAGGCTGGGCGGATTGCATGATGAGAAAGATTCACATGGAGCTTGATGAAGAGCATAAATCTTGGGTTTTGAGACTTTCAGAGGAGATGGGATGGATCCCGCCAGCAACTCAATGATTAAAATGACTTTTCATAATAACATTTCAACCCTCCAGACGTACTATAGCCTTTATGGTTTTGTGGTGGTCTGTCATGGTTTGAAAGCTCTGTCTTCTGACCAAGACCTCTACTTCATAGCATATATCTTGAATGATCCTCCAACTCCAAAGTCAGCGTTGCATCATATTCAGTTTATCAGATCTTACACACCGGCCCATTCGTTGAGATCTTGTCCCTTGAGATCATCTGCCATGTTCTCAGGGACTGAGCAACATCCGCCTGCTATGCCATCAGATGACGCATCAAGGTATACATTCAGGTCACTATTCGTATCAGTGATGAGAATATCTACAGGTCCATCAGGTCAGCTGAAGCTACTCATAAGTATATAACTACTCACCAGTGAAACCTGCACGTCTCAGGTACTCTTCATACTCCTCGACTTGGCTTGCTCCAGCGATGCATCCAACGTAAAGTGCCATGCTGTTTCTGATATCATCGGAAAGTGGCTTCTTAGCCAAGATATCTGATATGGCGACTCGTCCTCCGGGTTTTAGCAGACGGTGCATTTCGTCGAAGGCTTTTTGTTTCTCATCATGAGGTACCAGATTGACGACGCAGTTGGAGATGATGCAATCAGCTGTGCTGTCTTCCAAGGCTATGTCGGTAATGCGAGACTCAATGAATTCAACGTTTTCCATTGATCGGTCTGCCTTGAGCTTTCTGGCCTTGGCAAGCATGTTCTACTCCGAGTCAGAAGTGATGACAGTTCAATCATACTACTCACCTTATTCATGTCAACACCGATTGCCTTGCCAGTTGGGCCGACTTTGCTGGAGGAGAGGAAGACATCTAGTCCCGCACCGCTTCCCAGGTCGATAACGGTCTCGCCCTAAAAATGTCAGTTCTGTCTTTTGCAACACGGTGGACACGAGACCTACTTCCTTCAGTGAAGCAATCGCCAAAGGCGTGCCGCAGCTTAGTCCCAAATTAGCATCTTTGGGGATGGAGTCGAGGTCCTCGTCCGAATAGCCAAAGGCTTTCGCGACATTGGTACTGTATGTTGCATTGGAACCCTTCACCGCACTGCCGTATCGCTCACCAACTCGTGTATAAATATCTTGACTATTCATGGCAGCCAGTCTTTTAATGAATGGGGAGCCTTGATATTGAGCAAGCGAAGCTTAGGGAAACATTTCAGTACGAGAAGAGAAGGTCAAGCCTGCAATTTTAAGGTAGGTCAACAGACTCCCAGGTTCCAGCTGAGATGTTGGGGTGCACAGGAAGTTTGATGATTCAGCAGGATTGAACCAATTAGAGACATCAAGGGACGCAATAACCGTGCCAGAACAGGAAATTCTTCGATATGTCACGGTTTGTAACCGCTTGGGGCAATAAAATGATATGTCACTACCATGACCCGCCACCTCTACGATCATTCAGAATCATTATCTGAGATACATTCACTGATGAGCATCATGAAATCAACAGACAAACCCCCAAACGTGACAAAATGGACGCTGAACCCCAACCCCACTCGGGTGCGCGACAATCAACGTCGTCATCGTGCGCGTGTCAAAGCCAGAACTGAGTCTCTTGAGGCTCAGTTGAACGCGACGCAACAGGAGTTGCGAGCCGCACAGGCTCGCATCCGTGAGCTCGAATCTTTTCTTACTTCAAATCGATCCTTGTTCGTCTCTGAGCAAGCCGAGCTTCCAGTCGGGCTTGGGGCACCCAATAGTGGCTGCGATGACCCGACATGCTGTAGTCCCATCCTTAAAACCGCCGACCAGCGCTCCAGACAACATGATCTGGATAAAAATGCTGTCGCGCCGTTTTTTGAGATACCGCCAGCTGATGTGCTCGCGTCTGACATGTTTTCTACGCTTCAACATTATGATAAGGACGATCAACTACCCCCAGTCGCGGCTGGCGAATCGACAACCCTCTGTCGCGTGGCGTATGAAATCATCGAACAGCATAACATGACTGGCGTCGAGTCATGTGAGATAGAGCATTGCCTTCGACCGGGCTTCAGGCGCGCGACAAGAAAAGGAGAAGGATGCAGGGTTGAGACCACGATTCTGTACGCGTTAATTGATCGCATCAATCCTGTCTGAACAATGCTCTGCTGAGGGTTTAATGAGATGGGGGTGGGATTTCGGGTACTTGAGCCAAAGTTTGCGACTCTCCCCGCACCAATAGCTATTCCTCCGGATTCGGAGATCATCCCCGAATAGCTCAGCTGGNNTTCGATCCAGGTTTCGGGGATTCATTTTTGCACTTTCAAGAATGAAATACTTTGCCAATCACGTTTGGCTGTATGAATTGACTTTTTGCATTCCGCTGCCAGTGCGAGCAAGGTTCCAAGCATAGTACGAGTGCTGCAGGTAATCAGAGGTGTTTGAGCGGAATGTTATACCAATAGCATACGTATATGCGCGACCCGTGCCAAACTGTTAAGCCGCTAATGGTGCATTCCGGCTTTGTTTGCGATGAGAGGGCAGCTGGATCCACTATAACCAGTCTTCAGGGTAAGCTTGACTCGAGCCTACCCAACAACCATGAATTGCAATGTTGTGCTGGATAATAGTTTATTAATTACGTTGAGAGACAAACTGCAGCACTAGTTAACACATTTTCCCGTTGATAATAATGTTTTGGAAAGTCCAAGCGGAAACTCCTGGCCGCATGGATGTTGTATCTAAGATAAGCTTACTTTAGTCGGGATAGATACGAAAGGCTGTCAGTGGCAATTTAAGGAAGATTAGGTCCGACCCATTGAACCGGTTTCTGTAACTGAGAAGAGGCCGGCAAAAGCCTAGTGCGAGCTATCTTACCAGGTCGTGTGTAATGTCATTTTCATCATGATGTTTCGCCGGCATCCTCGCTTGGACCTTCCCTCCTATTATCGCAGCATCTGGAGATTTGGGACTTAACTTATCCGATAAGAGATAAAGACATGGTGAAAAAGCGGATCAACCCCGCGTCGAAGTTGGATAACCAAGCCTCGGCCAAGCACCGATTGGCTCAAGATACAGATCTTGATTGTCTTCGCTTGGACCTTCACGGTCGCATTCTCAGACGGAGGAAAAGACCTACCCCGTGGGGAAGCTGCGATAGCGGTAGGAGGGGGGTTGTTCGTCCTGAGATCGGCATATATAAGTCAGTCATTCGTCGCCATCAAGACTGACTTTCTTCTATCCATCCAGCGATTCAACTCAGTAACAATGGTCGACAACAAGACTGCAGTTTCACCCTCTGACAGGGCTCGATCACCTCAGCCTTCGGTGCGAGCTGCTGATATGAACACAACGAGAGATGTCCCAAGGTGGAAATACATTTGGCATCACAGTTTGACCCAGATGATTCTCCTGAGCATTCAGGCTTTCTGTGGTCCAGCCATGTCGGATGCCATTGCTGGTCAGTAACTGCAGTCGAAGCTCCAAAACCTTGTTACTGACTTCTTCTAGGCCTCGGCGGCGGTGGTCTTGCAACTCCTCAGGTCTCCAACATCTCAACAGCACTTCGATATGCTGCCCTTGCCTTCAGTATGTAACCATCAAATTTTATCGGGACGAACTAACACAAATACCCAGCCTGCTTCATGGGAGGTCCTATTGTGAACAAGATCGGAGTCAAATGGGCTTTGGTGATTGGCTCCATGAGCTTCCCTATTCAGGGCTCAGCATACTACTGCAATAGCAAGTTTGGAAACCAATAGGTTAGTGCTCTGCCGTCAATGACTCACCAGAAAGCTGACAGTACATAGTATCTCATTCTCAGTGGCGCTATCGGTGGTATTGGTACGGGCTGTTGGTATGTCGCTGAAGCTGGTGCCATCATGACCCTTGCCCCTTCGGGAGCCCGTGGTAAATACCTGGCACTCTGGATCGTGTCGCGAAACCTTGGCCAGCTTGTTGGCGGTGCGATCAAGTAAGTATACTCGGTATCTGTCCATAGAGCTTGCTGACATCTCGTCCTTAGTCTGTCGAAGAACCATGAGAAAGGTGTTAGTGGTGGAGTCACTCCCGACACTTACATTGCCTTTCTCATCATTGAGTGCCTAGCGTGAGTAGAACTGTATAATCATCCCGAGCACGTCGCTGACTTGATTATTTAGCCTGCCGTTTGCCTTCATGATCACACCCTTTGAGCATGTCATTCGATCGGATGGTACCAAGATAGTTACAACCGAGACCCTCTCCACTAAGCTTGAGGTAAAGCGTATCGCAAAGACCATGACATCGCGACTCATCATTCTGTCGTCGATCTGGGCGGTCTGGTCTTTCTTCTACAGGTGAATTTGCCCCAAATGACATGATAATCAGCAACTAACACTGATACAGCGGCTCCTGGTCAACTTATCTCGGCATCCACTTCACCGTTCGTGCCCGCGCGCTTTCATCGCTTATCTCGCCATTCTTCTGCATGTAAGTGCCCGGCACTAGTGGGTTTGGAAGTAACTCTGACGTGGATACAGTGTTGGCTGCTTTGGCCTCGGTTTTATTCTCGATGCTAAGAAATTGGCACAACGCCGCCGCGCTCAGATCGGCCTCTATACTGTTGTCATTCTCAACGTCGGTGTCTACATCTGGTCCATCATCATGCAAGCTCGATTTGATCGCAACGATCCAGGAGCTATCGACTGGGACGATAGCCTCTTTGCTACCTCCTTCTTGCCATATTTCTTCGTGCAGACTACAGGGCCACTGTCTCAGTCGTACATGTACTGGCTTCTGTCATCGTTCGCGACCGATGCACAAGGTGAGATTTAGACAATATGCATGATCTATGACCTAATGATACTGACGTTTTGTTCAGAAAATGTTCGGAATGGAGCTGCATTCCGCTGCCTTGAGGCCATTGGCCAGGCTATCGCATATGGCATGAACACTCAGACGAAGAGCGATCCGCTCGTTGGGTTGTAAGTTCTTGAGTTTCCTCACAGATAATTTTTAAGAGTACTAACGTAGTTTAGCTGCGTGACCTTTGGCCTGTTAGGTGCTTCGCTTCTGCCCATGATCATGCTCGTCAACACTACACCCGACAGGATCCCCGCAGACGAGATTGCGGAGCAACAGGCAGCACTCGGAGAGAAGTTCGCGGACATCGAAGGCCAGGCTGTGAACATCGATGGAAGCCCCACCAAGAAATAAAGAGGGAGATGTTGGGATCGAGTTTTCGAGTAAGCCACTGGTGCTCACCAACTTTTGAGCAGCCCAGATGTTTATGTGACAGTGTTTTGAGAATGATGTATGTATTGTGAGTAATATGTACTTTAGATAAAGCCGACCAATCTTCTTAACCCTTTTCAGGTAGCAATCTGCCCTTTCCGATCATGCTTATCCGTCGTGATAAATATGTAACGCTACATCAGCCCAGTGGACCATTTACAGACCAGTCAGGCCAGCAACGATACCAGCCCAATTCTCGCGGACAGTAGGCTGGATCTGACTGGCGGGCAAGCTGAAACCATAGGTACCGCGGTCACGGAGCTCGATGGTGTAAGAGTACTTAGCCTTAGCAACGCCCTGGACATAGTCGAGACTGTCGCCAGTGGTGGCATACAGAGCACGGCAAGAGTTACCAGCAGTGTAAGTCTGCCCAGAGTTGCTGCGGATGGCGTTGGTGATGCGGGTACCAACGGTCTTGAGGGCGGCCTCCTCAGGGGCAACGAAGCTGCAGTCGTAGCCGTAGGCTAGAGATATCATTAGCATTGATCAAGAGAACTAGGGGATATTCAGGAGAACTTACGCCAGAGGACGTACTGTCCATAAGAGTGGAAGTCAACGTAGAAAGTGATGCCCTTGCCAGCAGCAAGAGAGTCGATCTGGCCCTTGATAGCCTTGAGCTCAGGGCTGTCACCAGCGGCTTGTCCCTTGTAGGTCTCGTCACAAGGGTTAGTGGAGGCACCACCGGTGAGCTCCCACTTGTAAGGCCAATTGCGGTTGATGTCACGGCCAACACAGGAGTTTCCAGATACAGTCTGTCGGTTCTTGCGCCAGAGGCGGTTGGTGGTCTGAGTGTAAACGAAGCCTAGACGCTTGGTTAGTAGAACTAGTGGACGAGGAAATGGATGAGACTTACCATCGGGGTTGACAACAGGGGTGATGTAGAAGTCGAACTTGTCAACAATAGCCTTGACAGCGGAGTCGCTGCTGTACTTGGTCAAGAGCTGGTAGGCCATGTACTCGGCAGTCTACTCAATCATTAGTTGTAATCCACATCATACTACCGTTGAGGTAAACATACCATGGTAGCAATCCACTCGCGAGCGTGGACAGTTCCGTGGAAGACAATGGCGGGCTTGGAGCCCTTACCACCGCTGCCCCAGATGTGAATACCAGTAAGAGCACGACCCTGGAAAGAGTTGCCAAGAGTCACAATCTCAGACTGGCTAGGGAAGCTAGACTGGAGGTCCTTCAGGAACTGGAGGTGATCAGCGTAGCTGTGATAGGCGGTGAACCAAGATTCACTGGGGACTGCACATCTGTTAGCTCCTTGGCGTTTCATGCGTTACTTGGAATAATCACCAGCGTAGATCTCAGAGGTCTCCTCCTCAGCAAGAGCAGCACCGACATCCTCAACAAGCACAGTGGTGTCGGAGGCAATCTTGGTGACGGCATCAATGTTGTCAGGAGAAACAACAATGTCAAGCTCCTCCTTGGCACCGGGGTTGAGGATGGTAGCAGAGAGCTTGTTGATCTCGGCTATGGCATTCTTGGCGCCCTTGGGAAGAGTGACACGCAGGCTCTTGAAGCCGTTGTAGTCAACCTTCTTGGAGCTGGGAACAGCCGTGGCAATAGCCAGAGGGAGAAGAGCGAGGAGAAGAGAGGACCGCATCTTGTCAGTGAAGAAGGATGATGTGAGGTGCGGGGTGATGGGTTTCACAGAGCGGTCGTGACCTCGAATTTATAGTTAGGCAAGACGAGATATCTTGATACTATAGTCCGATCAGCAGACCGTCTATCTCGAAGAACTTCTGCGAATGATGCCATGCGGACGATAGCTTCAAAAAAGGTAGGTGATATATGTGATACAACAACCCAAGCACGGAAGCTCCCATCTGCCTTTCCTAAAGGGGCAGCTCCATTTGGCAGCACCCCTGTCGCTTGGTGCATTATCGCTGTGATGTTAGTTTGGCCGGCAGTGCAAAGGTTCCTGATCATCTCTACGCGCTGGGGAGCCAGCGAATCGGGGCGCGTTATTTGTCGGGATTGGTGACTGGTAAAGGAAAGTGATGACGATCTTCGGTAGTCTAGAAGCTTTTTGATATGCTTAAAGTCCTAGTATGTGCGATGTCCCGATGCGGGCACGGACGGTTATAGTCGAGACCTTTTGCTCGCCAACTTATTCGTGACGCAGTGTTTATTGGGCTTTAACTGTTCTAAGACAGTGCATTGAAACACAGTGTCTTGGGTGATGAACCTTGATGAATGGCGATAACGAGACGAGGCCAAGTGGTGGGCAGGAAGATTAAGAGTGAGTAGAAGTGCCGTAGGAGACAAAATTAATTGACTGTGATGATTAGAGATCTCTCGTGATGTATGTGATTGTAGAGATAATTCTTGAGGTTGGCTTAAGCTTATAGTATGGACTGGACCGTAATGTATGGCCGTGGTGAGATAAGATAAGAGAGACACCATCGTATGAATCCAGAGTAACCCAAAACAGGAAGGCATGCTGACATTCTCCCCGCAGCTCAAGTCACAAAGCAAAGAGCAAAGTATCCTGATCAAACAAACCCAACTCTTTATCCTTTCCCCCGAAACAAAACATAGTCTCGACCGTACCATCTCGATCTTGCAGCAATAGTTCAGCGCCTGTTATAGGCCTTCGTTATCAGGTCCTGTTCGCCAAGACGTACCCCGCCGACGCCACTAAACCATGTCCGTGTCTGAGGGGTCGCCCTCTCAATCTCACTCCCAATCGCCACAGGCGCCCTCAAGCTCCGAATCCGACCTGGGCCCGCTGTCGCCGTGGTCGTGCCAACGATGCAGAGTGCGCAAGTTGAAATGTAATAGGGTGTTGCCAATCTGTGGCCGATGCGTCAAGATTGGCGAAGTCTGCGATTATCCCTCGGCGAGGAAGAAGCCGGTAATTAATCCCGCCAACAGACCGCGACTTCGGGATATGCAGAGTCGCATCCGTAAGTGGAAGTGGGGACAGCTTCACTCTGAGACTTGGGTCATTGACGGTATTTGTAGGAGACTTGGAAGCCAGATTAGAAGCCCAGAGCAGTCCACCGGAATTTCAGCCATTTAGTACCAGCACAGAACTTGTTGACACTGGCCGATTCGAGGGCCTGCCGCCTCCACATTTGGTGGATGAACTGTAAGCCTCACAAAGGCCGTATGGGGGCGAATGACTGATCAAAGATGACAGAACGTCTATATACTTTACCAAACTTCAATCCGACTCTTTCATGATCCATGGAGAGAGGTACATCGCATCGCTCTACAGGCCTGCTCATATGCAGCCACCCATGTGCCTGCAGTATGCCATCCTAGCCGCCGGAGCAAGCGCATTGCCGAATTATAAGCACATGGCTGAGGCATTCTATGTGCGAGCGCGCCAGTACATCCAAGCCGATGAGATGAAGGTGAGCTATCCCGAGAGCGATATTTCCAACATGGCATTGACCAAGAGCAGAGCGACAGTGACCAGATATCACTGGCGCATTGCCAAGCTTGGGTTCTCATAAGCCATTTCGAAGCGCAGCATCTATGGTTCTCACGAGCGTCGATGAGTATAGCGAGGGCTATCCGGTTAGCCCAAATCCTTGGACTGCACCGACTGGACGGGAAGAATGCAGCAGGCCTGACTCTCCCAATTGCGTTGGACTTCACTGAGGAGGAAGAGCGCAGAAAGACCTTCTGGGTCATTTTCACGACTGATCGTATCACAAGTAGCACAGGCGGATGGCCGACCATGATGGATTGGAGGAGTGTGAGTACAGCCAATCCCCTAACGTTTGATCCTAGCATCTGACCAAGCTAGATACAAACCCGACTCCCCTCATCCATCGATGCATTGCTATCAAATACCCCAATAGCCACGCTAACTCTGAGACAAGCCCTAGGACAGGGTATGTACGAGCTCTCTACAAGCGCCTGCAGAGTAGTCGCAGTCCATCTCTTCAACGAGTGCTTCAACTTCTCCAGAAATGTCGAAGAGGATGAGGACAACAATGACTGGCAGCAACTCCAACAACTCGATGAAGCAGTGACAAATGCGTTTGCGACATTACCGTTGGATCTCAGGTGTCCAGAGAACATGGAAAGCCCTGAAGCTGTACTCATCAATCTCCAGTTACATACGGCCTTGATATGCATTCATAAATCCGCGTTGACAAGGTCACAAGTGGATATGGCTGCGCTGCCCACTACGAAAGCGAGAGTGATGGAATCGGCGGTTCAGATCATGATCACTGTTGCTTTGGTCACGGATCTGAATACCAGATTTCGCAATCCGCTGGTCTCGTTCGCTTCGTTCATTGCGGCATCATTTTTCTTGTCGGACTTCCTCACGACTGGTGACATTCAAAGCGAGGCCAATTTTACAGCTCTTATGACTGTTATGGTAGAAGTTGGGAAGAATAACATGTTTGCAGCGTCCTTGGCTGTTCGACTAGCGCAGACAGTGAGAGCGTCTGGTGCGGATCATGGGACTGCTGGGAAGGTAAGTTGCGACTTGAGCTGTGCTGACTTTGCTCTTTGGCTAACAACAGTGTGTCCATCAACCAA
>JABEEM010003893.1:0-16185 GCA_013363185.1 Fusarium secorum | reverse complement strand
CCCTTTCTTCAGGCAGCTGTTAGGGCCCCGCTAGCCCCACAGCTGCCTTTGCTGCCATTTTGGCCTGTAAAAGCTTTCTGCCCTAGCAGCGCGCTAACAGCGGGTGCCAAGAAAAAGTTTTTACAGGAGAGAGTTAGCTTACTGGTGGAATTTCGTCGAGGTCGAGGTGTATAGGGTAGGCTCATCGACACAACTCTGGTATTCGGTCTTTATCATTAGTTCTCGAGTTTCTAATAATGACAGGCAGCTGTGTACTTTTGGAACCTGACCTTGTCAAAGGAAGTTGCCTTATTTATGAATGTAAACTATCTTATTCAGATTGATCTCATGCGCTCGGCACTGCCTACAACATTGATAAGATATCTAAGCCGAAAGATGATGAAACTGAATGGAGTCATTATTAGCTACGTAAGCTGATATTTCATCCGAGCAGCTCGCTGACCAATTGCTTATAATCAATCAGACCCTCTATCGCCCCCAGCCGCACAGGTGCTTAGGCCTCAGTTAGCACACTAGGCGTACCTCGGAGGAGTCAAAAGCTGCCGTTTCTCAGTTTCGAACTACTGCTGAAGTCTACGAATAATGTGCAGCTATCCAATGTTTAGCCATCTGATTACGGGATATGATGATAGGTTCAGACATTTCTACAGTGGACAATGGCGCTACGGGATGCTGCTCTTTCACTCTTGACAGCAGGAGGCATCTGGCGACGGCGCTGAAGACCGTTCAAAGTCCCGCTCGAAATCGTTTGAGCAAGGCTGGATGACACTTTGGGACATTTTCCACTTTTCTGCTTGAGATTCTTCAACGTCGCACCAGCTATAGTGCTCTATGGACGGAAGAATGTCTTCCTTTTTGTCATTTTTTGCTGTGTCGCAAGAGCTACGAGTCATATCAGAAGGGGATAAATATGTGCGAATCATCATTATTGCGGAAGAGCCGGGCAGCGGAGTAACGCTTAGTAGGATTTAATATTGGTTTGGAAAGGGGGTGGACGGGGCCTTGAGTTTTAAGGCGTTGTTTTATGGAGGAAGTTGCTGTACCTTGTCTACCACGCTACCTCTTCTTTTGGAGAGAGACGGTTCAACACCCCTTTTGTATACCGTATATGCCGTTGATTTTTGGTTTGTTTGCCTGGCTGTAGATCTTATGCGCGTATAGGCCGAAAGCCGTTCTGGCTCGCTGGAATGCTATCCATGTCGCCAGACGCGCGGACCAATACTTTGTTTGCACCACGTGTAGTGAACACAAAAGCTTAGCCATAGTGTTGCTAGATCCTGAGAGACAAGGCTTATTATGCCCAGGAGTCTGTCTCGAGAATGACGCGGTCGACTTCGGCATCGTTTTCCGGGACCAGTGGGAAGTCGTTGTTAATCTCAGCCTAACCCTGCCACCGAACCTATGCGGATAGAGGAGAAGCCGAAAAGAAGGCGAGAATGGCGGGTTGATAGAACTGGACTTCTGCGTTTGGGCATGTTCAAACAGACTGCAGGTACCTCTGTGTCTTTGTTCTGTGACTATGAAGCTTGAAAAGGACGTCAACTATAGAGGAAAATACATGTACTATGCCATACACTGTCTTCTTCCAGATAAAAACGATCCTGGTTTCCGCTACCTTTTGTTTGTATCACAGAGAAAGCTGTCAGAAAGAAAGAAAATGCAAGGTTTTGGGCACTTGGGGACATCCTTCGAGCCAGGCAAAGATATGTACAAACTTCGTCAGGTTAGTAGTCACTTTCGCAATCCATCCAAGATCAAGTGACCGTCTGTCGGTTGTTTGACTGATAATATAGCTACTGACATCGTTTGAAAGCCCCTTTCCATGACCTACCGGCCCAAAGACACGCAACTTTCGACGGTCGATCACGATCTCACTGTACTAACAGGTGGCAGGACCCTTGATGACATACATGCACTTCCATCAGACACTCGTCGTGCCATCCTTCATAAGTACTTGGTAAGAAAAGAGCCAATTCTGATGCAAGAACCAACAGGTTGGTCGAATGAAGAGAGTATCAAGAGATTTATCCTCTTAAAGGAGCTCCTGAAGGAAGATGAGTCTCGACGGAACCTTCTTCTGGAAGCCAGGAGAGTACTCTACGAGGAGAATTCCTTTATCATCTACTTTGATGATTTCTCCCGCTTTTTGGATGATATGCTAGGCAATTGGGAGGGTGCTGCTGCGGTAGAGACATTGCTACGCCATCTCACAGTGAGGGTGAAGCGAGATGAGTGTCAATGTGGGCAATTGATGAAGTACATGCAGCAAGCCTCTTACTTTGCCATGATGCCCCAGCTGCAGAAGATCTCATTCGAATGGTTTGATCCGTCGAAAGACTTGAAGGACGCCGACGATCGTGATGCCCCTGACGACGGGGTTTCGCTGTCAAGCTGTAGCTGCGGCAAGAGGTCCAGTTCTCAGAGTTGTTGGGGAGATGGTTGCACGGATGACAGTGGAGACTCAAGTGATACCTTGAGATGGGAGACTTCAGACGATGATGGTATCTGGAGTTTGGATGAAGACATACAGGGATGAAACTTTGGTCTATCAGATTTCCGCCACAAGATTGACGCGTGTACTCGACCCGTGTAGATACTCGACAGATTGCCAAGACAGCTTATTGAGGAGTGGAGCTATCTATTGATAGTTGATGCCGAGGCTCTGTGATGTCATGTGGCACGTCAGAAGACATGTTATGCCGAGTAAATTCAAGCTAAAAGTCCATGCCAGTATATTATAGTATTGGAAGCATGGGAACGCCATATATACTTAGCCGGGTTTTCATGCCATTATCGAGTATACCAATGATAATCTCAAACATCTATAACGATGAACAGACACTAGCTTATTTAGCCACCGGCAAGCTACGCTGCAGTGACGTGTATTTAGCTAAAAGTAGTACTTGTGGGTGTTACGCTGATAAGCTAGAAGAGTACTATAGACAGCATTACAGGACTTTCACAGCAAGTCTGGGAAGGGCTCAACTAAGAAGCTTGAATACCACTTCACTTGGGACCTCATCTGACCCCGAGAGAGTACAACGAAGTAGAGTACAGTAGTCAGTTGGCAATTACACTCGGTGGATGACACGCACACGGAAACGGCCTAGAACGGCCGCAAGGGACCTGATTCGCCCAATAGCACGCAATGTGTTTCATCATTTGAAGTCTGCATTACTGGTGCCTCGTAACCTCCGTAGGCTGATGTTATGACATGGCTCAATTCCATTTCAAGCAGAGCTGTGTAAATGGCAATTATCTGCCTTGCTGGCTACAAGGCTAGATATAACTGGATGTTTTCACCAGGTCAAGTTGGTGACTGGTTGGTACCATGACAGACCAGCCAGTGCACAACCATGAAGCCGTTGATCATCTTAACGTGGGTTGCAATAGCCCACGCGACTTGCGGGTATAAACACGGTATTTGGAAGCCCAGGGACGGTCAAGACTTTTCTCTTGTGATGAAGGAATTAGCTGTTAACCGTGAGACTATCGAGAAGCTCAATCCAGATTGGGATATTGACGACATTTATCCTCCCATAACCTATAATGTTCCGTTCAAGGTGCCTCAGTATTCAGGGCAATGGACGAATGGTTGCCCACCTCTTCTCATCATCAGAGACACAACGGATGGTTTGATGACGTACTCCGGATTGCCGTCGCTATGGAATGCTGGTAACCCTCACCAGACTTCGACCCGTACTATTCAGGTAGCAGTGGATACTAAAACAAGAACGATAACGGTATATGCTACCAAGCCATCGTTTCAAGCGGGTACCGAGCTGTCAGAACACTCCACGTCGGCTGATCCATTATCAGTCTCTGGCACTGAGGAGGATATAAATAGTCTTAGATCACATACAAAACCTGTGGAGGAGTCCGTACAGACGAATGATGGGTGGATAGACACAGCTCACGTGTCTGAGCCGTCCTCAGAAGCGGGATTGGTGGATCCATCACACAGTCCGTCATTACATGGTCAGGAAAAAAGCGCAACCAATATTAGGAATAACGGAGAGCCCGCAGCTTCAGCACCTACTACCCCCAAGGACACATTTAGATTTGCACAGACGACGTGTACCCATAGCGCTGATATACCCCCCTCTACTCAACAGGATGACGAACAATCAGAAAGACTGTCTACCACTACTACTGGAGCCGAAAGTGTCGAGTCGTCGAAGACTCGAGGTGCCTCCTCTACTGTCGATGAGGCCGCTCCCACCTCATGTCTACAGATGAATGGCAAAGCAAGCACCGGAACAGTAACTACAAACCCGGTTACGTCATACACGTCTCTTGACACTGTTGAACCAGAGATCCCCACGTCTAGGAACGCTTTAAGCGACAACGCCGACAGCAGCAAGAAATCTCAATCACATGTTCAACCAACCACTATTCAGGAAACAACGTATGCGTGCAAGAACACACCAGAAGCGGAAGGTTTGTGTATTCCCACAGAATCGCGCCCCCTTTAAGATCTGCAGATGGTATCAGAATCACATATGTTAACAGACTTAACAGACTCAAAGGGATATTCAGTCACTACAACCAAGCCAAAGCCAGCTGACAATGCTGGGACAAATACAGGGTCGGGTAAATCAAAGACCCAGCATGACGAAACTTCGAATTTATCGCGTAAAACGACAAAAGTCGAGACTGCAGCCACAGAAACCGACATTCCAGCCAACGAACCAGCAACATCTTTGGCGGAGACGGGAACAACTCTTACGACACTACCATCGAAAGCTACCCCAGAGACTTCAGTCACGTCAGCTCTGGTTAGTAAGACCACGCTGCCAAAGGCAATATGCGCAAAACGAGCCTATGAGGGATACTACTTGGTATTCGAAACGCTGGTAAGGACGACGTCGAGAGCTTGGTGTCAGGAGTATGCGGCTGGTAGAGCCATGCAAGCCGGCGATGAACGGGTCTCTAGCACCGAGACCGATCCAATCGATAGGGAGGCCAGCTATTCTATTTCCTGGGTCGAGGACTGCATAGGCCATGCCCAGAGCATGGAGAGCCCTCTTGGGTCGTATGGTCCTTTGTGTTCGGAAATATTTTACGATGCTGTGTGGTGGTCATGTGAGTGCCCTTTTGTGATAGCTTCGGACAACGAACTCACCGAAACTCAGGTCGAAAAGAAAATAACGGATTTGGAGGGTATGTTCAAGCCGGGTGCCTCAATTACACGATATATACCGGTCCCGGTGATAGAACCTAATAGGATGGCTTGATAGCAGAGAAGGAGTTGCATTCAATTGTACATGGACACTCCCTTTGCTACGAGTAGTCTGAAGAGATTTCGGCGCGTGAATGGCCCTGGATGAT
Source organism: Fusarium secorum (assembly GCA_013363185.1). NCBI lineage: Eukaryota > Fungi > Ascomycota > Sordariomycetes > Hypocreales > Nectriaceae > Fusarium > Fusarium secorum. Next base: position 10,854 of record JABEEM010003893.1, on the reverse strand, counting down.
GTTGGACAAGTGGATCATCCGTGTGTCACTTGCAGCGAGCCGTAATATGCTCTTTCACAGAATGGTACTTATAGCTAGTTTCTTAGATCAAAGAAGACCAGAGAAAGCTGGCCACAGTCATCAGTAGCTGGATGAAATACAACAAGAGAATAGTTGTGAAACGGTTTTATTTGCAACGTCAGTCATGACAAGACGTTATATAACTGGATGCTGTAGCAATGTATATACCTTGAAATTGATAATTTGTATTTAGTACAGCACACACCATCTTCCGGCTTCTCTCATTCTAGAGGGCTTTCTGTGCCGGCGAAGTGTAGAATGTATCATGATCAATACATATACCATTTTTCAGGTTTAGTTTCCAACATTTGGTCTTGAATTTACCTCCATACCGCTAAATTAGTAAATTCTCTCATCTTCTGTAGAAAATCGAACGTGAAGAATACTGTACAGTAAATTCTGTTGGAAACTTGAAGTACACGACGAAAAGTTTATTTTAGACGTTCCGTATACTACGCGCATGACATAGACTAGTCAGTTTAACACCATTATCGTAAATTGGGTGTAAAACACATCTTACTGTGAGAAGGGAGCTTTATATGCTTGCATTAACATTACTCAGAGGTGTCGCTGTCTTGGAATCACTAGTGGTGCTCTCTGCAGCTCACAATTACTCCATTTTGGAACTTATTTGACCTCAGCTACCTAATCCGATCAATATCTCGTGATTCGTAAAAAAGGCTCGGCTGAGTATATGGTAAAGAACTGCCGTGGCAGCCACCAAAATGGGTGGAGATCAACTCGTTCATCTTTCTGTCCCATATTTGCCATGATACCTAAAAGCATAGCTGAGCAGTAAGCCGACGAATCATTGTTGAGAAGGGACGACAGACAGGAGCCATCTCATTACTAGTCGACCAGGCTCCTGAATACTCCCACGTCAGTAAGACGGGGTGCAGTGCAAGCGGGTCGGCGAAGCGAACGGCTGCAATGGCGACCGCGTGGAGATAGACATTACCGAGGCCGTCAGTATTGTACTCAAAAATGACTTCTTGGACTGGTGCGGGGAGGTTTCCTCGACTTCAAATGTCCGAACATGGGTTATCATTGCATGGGTAATCTCATGCGTGCGGCTCCATCAGTCACAGCAAATGGCTTGTGCTTTTGCAAGAGGAAAACAAACGTGATCAAAGCTGTACTGGACATTGCCTTGTCTCTTGGCCTGTTGCATACATGGCTTTTGGTGTAATTAGGCGTTTTCTTGTATACTTCATTTTTCCCATGTGACTTTCTCTTCGTTTTTTCTTTCTTTCCTTTTTTTATCCACTTTCCATTTGCCCTCAATCCCGCCGTAACCCAGAACTTTGTATACTTTTCATTACCAATGTTGTTCTGTTCATCGACTTCTACCCGACAGAAAAGATGCTCAGCTCATTCCATTACTTCGGAAGTCTTCCGCCAGAACTACAAACCCAGATTTGGAAACTTTCTGTTCGTTCTACGAAACCAGGCGTACAAGTCTTTAGCCTGAGCAGAAGCAACAATACAAATCTCTCAAACAGAGATGGCACTGCGGTAGCTTCTCAGGCTACTCCTTATTATCTCTCAGCACCTAAGTGGGCCTTCGGCCCAACCTCTAATTGCCCTGAAAACTTGAAAGACGCCACAGCCTCGTGGACTAAAAACAACCCATCCACGTATCTTCTCGACTCCGGCCTCTGGAGCGCCTGCCGTCAGTCGCGCAAAATAATAGGGGATAAGCTTGATGAGGCCAAGTTCTTCGTTGTCCGGACGAGGACGAATCATCATGATTTGAGCGACACCGAATTGGATACATCAAGGGCCTGTGTCTCACAGCACCGCAATATTGTCGTCTCACTGAGCCAAGATCTTTTTATCCTCCAACTCGACGATTCTGACGTCTTTGTTTTGTATTTCAATGACAGGGGCAGCCCTAATGAGACGGCTGGAGGCTCGCCACATCTTCAGCACGTAGGCTGGCAATACAACCCTGCCTGGGCTACGAGCGTACATGAATCGTCCTGGACTCCAAGCCTCGACTCCTTGTGCTGCTACATTGTATACGGTGCAAAATCCGGGGGCTTGGAAACCTTTTGGCTCATCAACTACCGCATCAAACGAAAACATTGGGTCCCGTTGAAAGAAGAACTGAGCGGGCCGGAACCCAAGATCTTTGAGGCTGACGGGTTCCGTTTTACAGAGGTGCCAGCCAATGACAATGGCCCATGGGACGAGGTTGTGGACGACTGTGATCCCCATACCCTGGTGGACTTTATTGCGTTCGTGAATCAGCTTCAGGAGCTGATAAATTATACTCTCCGGTCCCTCCCAATCCAGGTAGGAAAGCAGAAAATAAGCATCAAGATCTTGGCTTGTGAGTCTCATTAAGACATCAAAGGAAAAGAAGAAAAAAACTTCAGTCCAGATCGGGATACGCATCAACAATAGTGGATAAGAGATATGCAAGCTAGGGTTTCAGTCTCCAGGTGTTAGGTTAATCCTTTTCAGAGTCGGGTTCATGGATCAAAATTGATCTGACATTAAAGAAGGCCTTGGTGTCAGTTATGCCTCTTAGCTCAATCTAAAACTTAATATTTCAACCATCATACGTTTCATATTACGTTGAACCTACGTATCAAGTAACCTGCTCTTGGGGAAGTTGATGGGCCTTTGTCAAGGCTAGGAGATCCGATGTATGCTCCAATGTGGCACGTGGTGAAGCTCGTCTTCGGCTTATATCTACGTACGATTATATAAAAGAAGAAGTAATGCCGTTTGATAGCAATATTGTTTGCTTCCTTCAAAATAACAGTTTATTCAAAAAACGAATCCTCTCATACACCGCGCGGACAGAACACAGTAAAGTAACAAACACAAACTATGTTCTGATTTACAGCATGAAAATTTGAACGCAAAATCACTAGCTGGATGAATTGACTTTTGGTGCGGGCCACGCCGTAGTTAGCGTGTGTCAGGTTGGCATCTGAGTAACAAGGGGTAAGACAAGCGGCAGAAGAGGGCATTGTTTCACATCAAACTGACCTTCTTGAGACCACTGCCTTGGTACTGATTTATTGATGGACAGTAAAGGGACAGCCCGAGAGGCTATGTGTCTGCTTCAGTAGCAGATTCACTCCCTCTGATCGTCGTGTATCGGAAAGGCGGCGAAACGTAGGTAGAAGTTTTCATAGTTCACCGCGTTAGTCAATTGATTATATATGACGACGGAAATACTAAGTAGAATGATGAGACAGACTCCTGTAAGCAAGCTCAAATATGAGATTTGGCACGACAGCTGCACGAGTTGGGCTATCGCTACCAAGATGTACGACTCGTTACATGAGAATGTAGAGAAAAGCATACTGAACCTTTACAGATTCAACCCGCCGTGGCTTACGTAGGAGAAGCGCAGGAGGATCAAGTTGATGTGCGCATATGCCGACGATATTCTAGATACTGATATCTAGAGCCGGCCTTGCGATCGAGGTGATGAGGATATGATTGTCCTTGATCTGCCCCCCAAAGGCTTCATCGACGTGAGTTAGCTTTTTTCCTAAATGGATGCCAGTTGATTCTGCTGATTGATTATTGCATTATAGCCGTTGTGGTTGACAGGCTTGCCTTGGCCGCACATTTCCCGCACATTTCCAGTACTCGGGCCAGCCAGAGTTGGCGTCAACCGATCTGCTAGAGAGGTACCAACTTCTTGCAGAGAGTCAGGGCTGTGCTACAAGTATATGATGGGAAGGTTTCCCATTAAGGGGAAAAACATCATCTTTGTTTAAAGTTATCGTCTAAGAACCTAGGATCCTCATGTGAGTTTGGATAATCGCAACTGCATTCACCTGCAAATTGGCCAACCTTGCGACCAAGTGCGTTACGGATTCGGAAAGGAAGAAAGCTTTTAGGCAGTGATGCCATTCTTTTCTTGTATGGAAACCGGGTCTATTCAATGGCTTTTAGGAGCCCTTTGCTTATGATTGGTACGGGTTTTCATTGCAGAGTTGGTATCCTCCGGCTGTTGAAGTTCTCCAGGGTAATGATCTTGTACTTGATTGGCTAGATTCAGGAAGGTTTCATTTTGTAAAGATGCCATCAGTAGGTGTCGGACTCACGACCTTTAATCGATAGTCTAGGCGCTTAACCGCTACGCCAAAAGCCAAGGAGCCAGGAGGGTCAGGGTTCGGAATCAATCTTGCTTCAGCCCAACCCTGCCGACCTTTCTCAGTCCAATGTATCCCACAAGTGCACAAATAAGCATCAAGGAGAACAGAGTCCAGAAACTCGCATGGTAGCCGGCTAGGATAGCATCTGGAGAGTTCGGGTTCACATCCCGCTTTTTGACCAATGTTGACACGACCTGTATGATAGCCAAACCCATGGCGTTGCCGAACTGCGCAGATGTGTTGAAGACGGCACCTGCAACTGCTTGTTTGTCCTCGGGGAACACTTGGGTAACGATTACAAGTCCAACAGTGTAAAGGACATCGATGGAAAATGGTAGAAGGATCTGTGCAAAGAATGCACAGATCCAATAAGACCACCTAGGCTGAATCAAGGCCATCAAGAGTGGTGAGCCCGATGAGATGAGGGAGGTGACGGCGACAAGCCAGACAGCGGGTATTCTGTCTACGACAAGACCCGTCGCCAAATTCAGGGCAAGCCCGACGACAGTGCTCGGAAGAATGCGAATGGCGGCTTGTAGAGCCGAAAGGTGCTGGATGTCTTGAAAACTGATAAGAATAGTTAGTAAGAGTGTGAGATGAGTGACCTATAGTATTTATCTTCGCTTACTAGAGACTGGTAAGAAGATCTATAGAGTTCAACACCGCGAACGACAGAGCGGTGGTGATGCAGACAGTAGTGAAAGCAGAATTCGTCCAGAAGTCGTTGGGAATCAGGGCTGGTCCGTCTCTCTTGACTTGAAGACGCATCCAGCCAATGAAGAGAGGTGCGAAAATACAACTAACAGAAAGCAGTACAATGCTACCTGTTTCCTTGATACGATGTACATCTGTGCTGATGATTCTTGATTTTGTTAGTAAGGTCAGCAAGTTTCTGGTCATGATTCCAAGAGTATTGACTCACGCTAGAAAATAGCAGAGTGAGGCCATGAAAGCTGATGCAAGTAGAGTGCCCATCCAGTCGACCCTGGACCTCAAACGATCAAGAATGTCTCTGAATGAACCAAGCCGCATGGACCGCGGTAATGACCACAGACCTACGACAGACAAGAGTAGGGTGGTGCCTCCGTAGAGATACCATCCAAAACGCCAGCCGATGGTGTCAACGAGCACACCGCCTACGACGAGACCAAAAGAGAAGCCCAGAAGTTGACTCAAACCCAGGCAGGCAAACGATACGTTGCGACCCCGGCCACGTGGCTGGGTCTGACTGACGAGAGCTACAGAACTGGCCAAATGCATCGCTATGGCGACACCCTGCAGTGCCCTCAACACAACCAGCTCTCTACCGTTCTTGACGAAACCGCAGGAGAGCATAAAAATACCGTTAGCTATGCATCCAGTCATGTTCACCAGTCGTGCACCTATAACGTCAGCAACCGCACCTGCAAGTAGTAACGTGGAGGCGGTGGCCAGTCCTTGGACGGAAGACGGCCAGAAGGCAAGTGACGGAGCTAGGCTTAGATCTACTGTCAGCCGCGGGAGAGCGATGACTACAAGACCACTCGTGGCGCTCATGGTAAAATTGACACCACAAAGCTGGAAGACTGCCAGTATTCTTCTTAGACGCGATAACGACGGAACAAGGTCGGTAATTGGAGGCTGTAAGCGGTCATCATCCACTGCAGTCAGATGAATCTCACTCTGGCTTTTGGGTGGTGGTTGCCGTGCTGGCTCAGAAGGAGGGAAATGTATGGCGCCCGTCGTCTCATACATGATGTTGGACGGCCGCTGTATAGATGAAAAGTCTAAGGTAATGCAATCGTAAGTTCAAGTTTTCTGGGGCTGCAGTCGCATTGTTTTGCTTTTGCCGCTGACTATATCACATGGTCCCCTTGCTGATGATTCTGCAGACTTGGCCGTTTGTAGACACTTTGCCTGTGTTCATTTCAGGGTCCGGAATAGTGCTTCTAAACAAGTAATCCCCAGTCTGTCTTTGGCTGTTTACGTCGGAGGCGCCGAGAATTCGTCGCTTGACTTCTCTTGGAAGATATACTAGGAGTTGCCTCATCTATTCCTAACGACCGATTTCTCCGGCAGGAACGACTTCAGTGAACGCGAAATCTCTGTCGATCTTCCTTCCATCTTTAGCACTCTCTCTAAAACCATGGCCGATACGCAGTGCATCCCGCAGAAGATGCGTGCCCTTCAGTAAGCTTATGATGTCCGAACGACCATTCCCCTTCTCTCTATTGACCCTATCAGGTATGACCCTTCCGATCAGGAAGCTCACATCAATGAGGTCGATGTTCCGAGGCCGAAAGACACGGAGCTTTTGGTAAAGGTCAGATGCGCAACCCTACGTCACTCGGACTGCCTTATATTCCATCCCGATTCGGCTGTGAGCAGAGCCCTGAAATGCCCCACCACAATAGGACGCGAAGCCACCGGTGTCGTGCGGCAAGTCGGCAACCAAGTGCTGAATTTTGAAAAGGGAGACTCTGTGGGCTTTCTTGGCTTCAGTGGATGTTTCGACTGTAAAGCCTGCCGAACATGGTAGGTAGTCGACTAGCTCCCTAGCTTGACTTATTCCCGGCCAGGCTTCTTTTCCTCCTCAAGTGATATATTTTCCTAAAGATGAAGATAGGTCTGGCATTGCGTGCCTCGATGGTGTCAAACTTGGAGGTCTTACTGGCGACGGTTACCTTCAAGAGTACGTCGTCGTCGACGCTCGGAGCGCTGTCAAGCTCCCTCCGGAAATTGATGTCCCTACGTCCGGCCCGCTATGCTGTACGGGAGTCACTGCTTATAACGCAATCAAGCAATGCAACCTGACTTTTGGAGACACAGTTGCTATCATTGGCGTAGGCGGCGTTGGCCAGATGGCTGTGCAGTACGCGAAAGCAATGCGACTCAAGGTTATTGCTGTAGACACAAATGGACATCAGCTTGACACTGCCAAGATCCTGAAGGCTGATTACACTATCAATCCAAAGACCTGCCCAAAGTATGCGAATGATATCAGAAAACTAACATATGGAGGCGTAAATGCCGCAATCAATTTCACTACATCCAAGAAAGTTTATGACGACATGCCCTCTATGATCAAGTGGGGCGGCACCTTCATGGCTGTGGGGGCTGCTAAGGAGCCTTTGAGTCTCGATTGCAAAAGCTTGATTTCCCAACAATATGTCATGAAGGCAGCATGCAATGGAACTGCAGAAGACCTCGATGAGTGTCTTCACTTTAGTGCTACACATAAGATCAAGCCTGTAGTGGAGTTCAGGGCATTGGAGGAAATTCCTGCCGCAATCGAGATGATGAAAACGGGAAAGCTCTGGAATCGTGTGTGTGTTCAGTTCTAGATACGAGTGCTTGTGTTGATATCGATATTCCGTTTGCATGTCAGATATGAACTTGCCGTAAATGTGTCTCTATATTCTAATTGCAAACGAATGCTGTGTATGAGTATGCCTTGATAAAGACAAAGCAGTGTCTAATGTGATAGAGTTGCAACAATGAGTGCCAGGTTGTGAAAGGTCATGACAACGGGATGGAACTTTACTGGAACACGCCACGGTATGAGTGTTCCGCCGAAATCGCTTCCAGTAGAGCATGATTCGTGATAAATCCAATGGAATGAAAATTGAAATCAGTGCTGATTCTCCACATTAGTTTCTGATGTATTGACATACAAAGGCTTAAGCTAAAACAAACGTTGTACTAAGCCTCTCCAGTCTTTTCTCGTCTACGCACTGTTCGCGATCATGTCACAATTTCATGAGGGAAAAGGTCTCATTCCTTTCGGTGTGTTGTCGTCGATAGCGTTGGATGATGGCAACTGCAGTACTGAAAACTACTGGGCTTCCCTGCATTCACAGACAAGTCCGATGGTATGTAAGCCAGAGATACCATATGTGCTAAAGTTAAACAATGGACGTTTTTGCTAAGGAGAGTGACTAAATTTGATCCTATCGCCACGATCATCAGAACTCTTTTGAGCTATTCCCACTCTTTCCTTTTCGCAGCTGAGCGGACCAGCGCTCCGTGTTTGATAATCGTAAAATACGCATGCGCCTTCTTAAAAAACGAAATTCATTTTGGCACTAGTATCTTTCATGGCGGTATACTGACCATGAAGTCAAAGAATCGTTCATGGACACCACCGGATACTGCGGCTTAGCGTATAGCCCGTTCATGCCTTTTTTGGAAACTACTGTCATAGGCCTTTCTTTTCTTCTTTCTCCTTTTCTTTTTGCTACCATATGGTTTGACTTCCTGCCTCCGACACCGACCACATATCCGCTTGGCGAGCCTCCAGCGTAATATTGCCCAGCAAGTGTCGTTGCTAACGTTAAAAGCTGCGGTGGATACGATGGATATTCTGACGTCTATTCCCGCATGCTATGGAATTGAAAATCCCATTATAAGCATGACAGCATTGTTTAAGATCCAATGGGCACACCACACCGCTGTCTATGTCCTACGTTCGACTTAGTCATCTTCTCACAACAAACCATCATAGCTCCTCGTACTCACCCCCAAACTCTCCATCATGGATCTTGATTGGGCTTCCCTTCATGAACAGCCTAATCAGACATCTTCCGCAACGACTATGTGCTGTCTCAGTATTCGATTTGTTCCTGCCGCAACTTATCAGGACAGGTAAGCCGCCTAGCCAAGATTGTATGGTGCTATAGGGGCATAATTGCATGCTGTGGACACCTTCAGCAACTGGTTTGCTGGCTAATCTTTGCTAGTGCCAACGTTAGCCTTGTATCTTATCTCTATGACGTAAGCAAACTTTACTAGTCATACCATGTAACAAATTTGGGAATCTCTCTCTTTCACCGGGATCCTCGAAAGACAATGCTCGAATCATTATATCGTCTCCACTCCAAGTACCTCTGTAGAAGCAATGCTCGTCCAAAATACAGACCTCTTCGAGCTGGGGAACCTTAGCGAGAATGTTCTTGAGTAGATTGACATACCAGGTATCGAGTTCTGCACTAGATTTTGACTCCGTTGGCCAGTTTTGACGGATAATAAATTCCGGTACCCGACGGCTCCATAGCCCGAATGCAAAGCGGCGTAAACGCTCTGTCGCTTTTAGCGCCTCAGTGAGTACTTCGACTTTCTGATTCTGTTGAGCAATGTTACTAGTGGATGGCACTGAGGGATACCAAGGGTTATACCAAGTTGTTCAAGTCAATTGTAAAACATGTGTTGGGTTCGCGAGGGCTCTCGCCTAAAATGAGTGACTCAAGCTGTGGAAAACCCTTCAAAATCGGATTCAAATGCTTGGGATCCATACATCTAAGCGGTGACTGCAAGTACCTCCTGCATTGTAATGGTATGTAGGTATGAAGCGCCTTGAGAGGATGACGGCCAGTCTTCAAAGGCTTGTAATGAGTTCTCGAAATCTTCATGGGCAGCTGGACAGTTTCCAGAGTGCCAGGCTCGAAATTGCGAATGATAGTCTCGAAAGAATTCCTATTGGCCCTGTGAAAAATCACATTGCAAGGTTTTATCCACTTGTGTTCTGATCGGAAATGCTCGTTGAAACTCGAAAATTCGCCTCTGAGATCAAGATCGAAAGTGACGTCGTGGAGGCCTGTCATTCTTTCTATGCAACTTCCAATAAGATTGCTTGTGAGCGAAGCATCACAGAAACGTCCAGGGTCCTCAGACTCATAGATGCCTATGATCTGAAAGGTAGCATGCCTGTAAGGTTAGCATGAACGCTAATTTGAACACCAGCGTCGCCAACTATTACCTTGTTTGGTTGAATACATTTCCCTTGTATTTGAGTACCTCCTGGAAGAATCTTAGCTCTTTAGCTAGTCCTTCTAAAGTGCCTAAAAGTCTGACTGCTGTGAAGTGTTGCGCGCCGAGTAGGCTTCGAAATCGCTTCGACATAGCAGAGTAGGCACTGAACTCTTGGTGTGTGAGGTACGATCCAATCATAAGAAGGAGCTCATTTGGCATTGTGTCCAGTCCACAGGCGTCTGCTGTGTTCCCTTTAGCCTGCGTTAAGGGGCATCCTGGCTCCGAAGTATCTCCGTCACTGGCATAGAGGTAACCGGAGAACAACTCTTGGTAAACCTCTGGCGTGGCGGTCTTGCCAACCGCGAGGCCATTCCTTGGCGCTTGTAGCCCAGCGTGTCCGTAAGATTGCAAAGAGCTTGCTTGTTCTGGTCCATCAAAGTGTACCTCTTTCATCTCTGTATCCCCACGGACTACCTTCATGTCCCCGGCTCCCCTTATTTTCTGGACTTTGCAATGCCAGCGATAGTTACTTACAACCTGTTTGTAATGAGATTTGACTCTCTTCGAATCCCATTTGCATGATGGGAACCTTTCTTTCAGGCGATCGCAGAATGAATCAGAAAGACTCCTTAGGTCACGATCTTCCCCGGGCTTGAGTTCCCTAGACCTGTGTGCTTCATGGAGTAGTTCCATAAAGAAAAGCTTCTGTGCTGGTGTCCATCGGTTGCTCGAGACGGTTGGTGACATGATGGAAGCGTTGTTGGAGTAAGCAATTCTACTTGCTAGCGGCAAAAGATTGGCGAATGGAAAATAGTTGACCAAAAACATAAAATCCTATCGATAAAATAGAAGAGAGGAAGTAAAGACTTTAAAAGAAAAGAGAGTAGGGTTAACGTGGTTGATAAGCATGCTGACCGGACAAGTATGCTGACCAAAAATC
>JABEEM010003883.1:0-15954 GCA_013363185.1 Fusarium secorum | reverse complement strand
ATGCTCTCTCTCTCTCTCTCTCTCTGTCTTCCACCTGACAAGACGGACAAGACGGACAGCGGAGGCTCAATCAATTCGCTTAGATCTCTCTCATTTGCCCTCTCGCGTGCTGGTGGGGAGTCTTTCCAGGTTGTGATCGCTCGCTCGGTCGGGATTTAAGCAGATTGCGACCGGGGATTGAATTGAAGAGAGACAGAGAAAGTCTTCTGGCTCTTCTTGATCGTCATCTCACACCCTCTCCCTCTTAGCGCACGCCTCCTCAACCCTTATGTACACCCCTGTAACTAATATCCATGTCAAGCCAGATCCAAGTCTGCTGAACCCACCTGGACTTTCACCGTCTCTATTCATCTCGACATCTGCTTCTTATTCCTCTGATCCCCCTCCAACTCTTTCCCCCTCCTATACTTGTCATTCAATATCGTTAACGGTTGTTCGTTCCATCAAGCGGGAACTTTGTGAGGGGAAGATACGCAGCAAAGCGAGTTTGATATCGCACGGCAGATCGAATATACCATAACGAATCACTGGCTCGATATGGCACGCCAATAAGACTAGTCTGGAAAACACCAAAAGACGAGGCGACTTCTTAATATTATCTAGCAGCGTCCCATCGGCAAATCGCTTGCGATCGACGACTAATATTTTTCGGGATTGCTATCTGCCGCGATAATATTTAGAACCCACGAGCCGTCTCCTTGGCAGCAGATTATCAAACTCCCAGTTAACTCTCCAACGACACCGCTCTTCTCCCACATGTTGGGCGAAAGACAGTTGACCTTGCGCTGACGAGAGAATCCCCACGGGGGGATAATATTCAATCTGGCGACGGAAGACAGGATATAACCGAGAGACGTCGCCGGAATCATGGGCAAGTTTGCATTCCCAGGCCGCAAGAAGCAGCCTCCAAAGGTGACCGTCACCGCACCGCCCATGAGCAAAGCTCAAAAGATTCTCGGGTCGACAGCTCTCAACATCGACGCTCCTCAGCAATGGGACGATTTCTCCAGCTCAAAGGTCAACCTGGCGGCACCTGGCGCTCCTGAGACATCTCAAGCGCAGCTGAGCCACAGTCATGGTCATGGCTCTCCTGTGAGACATGATCGTGGAATGCGGGAATGGGGAGATGAGTCTGAGATCGTGCCGCGGCAATTCAGAGTCAACGGAGCGCCTACCGATGAGTATGACGAGGATATGTCTGACATGACTAGCATTCTCCGGAAACGACAGTCTTCTTCGACGCTTCATTCTTGGTATGACAAGACTAAGCAGCCCCTCGCCATATCCCAGCAGACGTCAGCTTCAGCTATGGCGAAAGGACTACCGTCAAAAGTGGAAAGAATGCTGGATATGGAGAACTCCATTGCGGAAGCCAAGCTAAGGAAAAAGAAGCCTGCAAAACTGGATTTGTCTCATCTTATGGGGCGATCTCGAGGCAAGAAGACCGAGCCTCAATGGGAGGGTCCGATGCTGGGCCAAGTTGTTCGATCACCATCAATCCTGTCGCCAACGAGCACACCATCTCTACGAGGCAGACTTTCTAGACGGCCTACGAAGGAGAGTCTGAGGTCAATGAACTCGGAAGAAGCCAATCGACCAAAGACAGGCGAGAGCAACAATCGCAGACAACACAACCACCTAAATGGCCTGCCTAACCTCTACGAGCATTACGAGCAAATGTCTTTCCGCTCAATCGCTGACGATGAGTTGGATTTGCCGGATCCGGTAGAAAAGACCGTCAAGAAGCCTAAATCCAAAGACTTGCTTCAACTCAAACCCACTGTTTCTCATCAGAGCAAGCATGAGCATCGGCCCATACCACCGGCTCATGACGAGCAAATCATTTCACAATACGCTAAACGCAATTTACCTCAAACACCCCAAGCTATCCTGGCTAGCAAACCTGGTCAATCTTCACCTACAGACTGCGCTGCTAGTGTTTCTAGTAGACACACGAGGACGTCTAAGGCTTCGAAGCGCACCAGTAGGAGTTTCCAAGAGTCGGATCTTCAGGAAAAGAGTGTTCTCTCGCTCTCTTCGGACTCCGAAGATGATGTTTACATCGAGTCATCTTCAAAGGGCCCTGCATCCATTCCAGAGTATGCGACATCGGAAGCTGGCTCTTCTATCGATTTCCGCCCAAGCACGCCACGAACTAGCTCAAGTGCCGATAACAGCTCAAAGCGACTCAGCAGATCGAGCAAGCGAACATCAAACTCCAACAATTATTTGACCATCCCCAACGGCCACCATCGAAATCCTATCGTAGCTCCGCGAACCAGTTCCCTTTCTGGAAGCTCGACGAACACGATTCAGGAGGGCACCGCTGGACAATCGCCATCACAAAGCATATCCAGCTCATCAGCAAACACATCGAATACATGGCAAAGCAAGCCAAGCTTCAACTCTCAAGAAGCCAAGGTTGTCGCCTTGTATCCCGACCAGGGACGCTCAGAATCTACTGATTCCGAGCAAGATAAGGAAGTTGATTCTGAGAACGACCCCGAACCAGAGCTCGACTTCCTTCCTGCGATGAGATACGTTCCCCACGAATCTATCTCTACCAACGCCGATGCGCCCACGCCCCCCTTGAGTCCAAGTTCCGTCGATTTCTACATTCGCTCTGCGCACTCTTCTATCGATGGCAAAGGAAGTCATAACCGCTTCATGGCTGTTACTCGCCAGGAGGAGATGCTTCTGGCCGCCCTCCGCCACAAGCGACGGATCATGCGCGGCTCTATCCTTTCTGAGATGGAAGAGAACAGCCGAAACGAGAAGGCCAATCATAAGGGCCACCAGTCGAAGCCCTCCGAGGCCACCATCACCGAAGAGACCTTCGACCTCGACTTGGATTTCCCTGCTCCTCCTACCTTCAAGGATAAGACAACTGTTGCTGCTGATGGCACCACGGTTATCGACTTGAGCCACCAAAATTGGTCTGGCAAATCTGAAGCCACCACTTCTACTCACCACTCTAATAAAAAGGTTCATGAGCCTAAGCCTCATAACAATGATCACCACCAGCGCGAGCGTATCCTTCTTTACATCGACAAGGGTCTTGCTGCGGAGCACTCCATCGAGGATGCCGAGCCCAGCCCTGATCTGAGCGACTTCTACGACTACGAATTCGAAGACGAATCTGAGGGTTCGGAGGTTGTCCCTGAGGTTATCATGTACACCCAGCAGCGTCGCCACAGCGATCGAAAGGAGCGCCAGTCAGTTGTCAAGCGCCGAACGAGCCGATCGCGTCAACGAAGCCCTCAGCCTCATGGCGAGAATCTTGAGGTTGGCATTCCCCGACCCGACAGCCCCATCTCCCCTGATGCTCTTTCGACTGTGGCTCCTAGAGTTAACAAGAAGATGGCTCGCTTGAGTGCTGTTGGACCCCCTGCGAAATGGGGGTTTGAGGACTAGACATCACCTATATCACACATATCATCTGCAATTTACGATACGTTTCACCAACGTTCACTTTTCATTCATACATGTTTTAAAACAGCCTTCTGGGGATTGGAGTATTTTCTTTCTTGGATACCTCGGTCACTTTGATGATCACGCACATCAAACATTTTCCTTTGTCGGCGATGAATACCTGCGATTTACTCTTTTATCTTTCCTGGAGTACTTCAGCTAAAGCGGCGTACTGGGGATATCTAAGGCCCCTTTGTCATGAAAGTGGAACGGAGAAATTTCTCTAAACGACTATGCCCAACTCTCTTAGGATATCTCGAAACGTCTAGCCTTATACCATCTCTACGAAAATCGACTTTGCTTTGAGTCATCGGGTCTGGGATTGGTCTCGAGGACAGGCGCAAGAGCGGGTAGCAATTCTGTTCTTTGACGAACGTGACGAAAAGCCAACAGGAATTGGAGGATACTGGGACTGTAATGTGATGAAGACGGAAGGGAAGGGAGAGGCATTCTGCAGCTTTGTATATCATATTGTAGTTCGCGATTTTTATAATCGCATATATTCTCGAACAACAGCGGAGTATGGCCTGTTGGCTTCTTTCTTACTCCATCTTAAAAGACTTTGTTGATCTTCATATTCGATTATTGATTTATCGATGGGTTTCATCTTGACATAACGGCGTGTAGAGGTGTTCGTGACTTAGAAGTAGGTAGAGCCCTCAGGAGGCTGGGCGATCTTCTTGTTCTGGGACGAGGCCATGTATCTGCAGGATGTTAATATGCTGTCACTTTACTTCCTTTAATATGATGCTGGCATACCGTCGCAACTCTATGAGCACAGTCTCCATGGTGTTCTCGCGCTTCCACTGGGCGAGGCAGGGCAGTTGGTTGGGGTCGACGATGCCGTTGGTGGGGTTGACACAGGGCAAGTTGACCTGGCTGATGAACTGGATCGAAGGAGGCTTGTCAGGGTACTCGGGACCGCAGTGCATCTTGACACTGTAGATACGGTTCTCGTGGACGGACTGAACCAGGATAGGTTAGCGATGATCTTCGCGAATCTATAGTAATTTCGATTGCTTCCATATGATATAGCGGGGCACGTACATGAGGAGGTCCAAGAATTGTGCCGTTCCACTTGCTCATGAGAAGATCCTCGGGATCCTCAAGACCGTAACTGCATGCCTCAGCGCCGAGACCCTTCTCTCCCTTCTCGAGCTCCTCCAGTAGACGAAAGTTGCGAGGAACCTTGGCAGACATCGTGTTCGATTACTCAAAGAGAACTTGGTTGGGCAGCGATTACTGTCGGTCGAATACTGTGGTATTTTCGGTATCGGAGGTCAAAAATCGTGGATGAGTAAGAACCGATGTTCGCAATAGATGACGTTGGTGTAGTGGCGGTCGATATTGGGTGACTCTGGTTTGGTTTGGTTTGGCGGGATCCAGTCACAGTCGCGGGGCAAACAAACAGAAAGGAAGGCGGTGAATTGTCTCGATAAGAGCAAGCAACCTTAAGAGTTCCCCGCCAATACCTCTCTCTATTGGAGGCACAGCCACAGAAAGCCGAGGTAGCTGCTTGTCACTAGCCACCCGCGTCACATCGAGCTTGCCTGATTGAGCGGGCAAACGTCGGAATATCCAAAGGAAGCTCTGAGCTCACCCGACCACAGACAGAGTGTTTTTCCCACTGGCCCAGAGGAGAGGACGTCATTCTGGAATCGTGACCTTCAACAGACTCGAACTCTCTATATCATGGCCATGTCCCTTGCGCGGACAGCCCTCAGGGCGCCGCAATCGCGTCTCATTACAGCTGCCGCCGCCATCACAGCTCGATCTATCGCCGCGCACCGGTCCTTCAGCACCACCAACCATGCTCTACTCCCCTCCGGCTTCGGATCTCCCGTCTTGCCTTCATACTTCTCGAAGCCCCGGCTGCCGGCCAATACGGTGGTCCGGTTTGTGCCTCAGCAGACGGCCTGGATCGTTGAGCGCATGGGAAAGTTTAACCGTATTCTTGACCCCGGCCTGGCCATCCTCGTGCCTTTTATCGATCGAATCGCATACGTCAAAAGCCTCAAGGAAGTTGCCATTGAGATACCCAGCCAAAGCGCCATCACTGCGGACAACGTGACTCTAGAGCTTGACGGTGTTTTGTTTACCCGTGTCTTTGATGCGTATAAAGCAAGGTGAGTTATCCAACTGTAAAGAGCAATTGAGTTCGTGATGGACATGTGACTGACCCAAAACTTGTATTCTGATAGCTATGGAGTTGAAGATGCCGAATATGCCATCTCTCAGCTTGCCCAGACGACCATGCGATCCGAGATTGGTCAATTGACCCTAGACCACGTCCTCAAGGAGCGTGCTGCCCTCAACACCAACATCACCGCTGCTATCAACGATGCCGCCGAAGCCTGGGGTGTGACCTGCTTACGTTACGAGATTCGAGATATCCATGCTCCTGGCGCCGTTGTCGAGGCCATGCACCGACAGGTCACTGCCGAGCGTTCCAAGCGTGCTGAGATTCTCGAGTCCGAGGGTCAGCGACAAAGTGCCATCAACATCGCTGAGGGTAAGAAGCAGAGTGTCATTCTTGCTTCCGAGGCCTTGCGCGCCGAGCGAATCAACGAAGCCGATGGTGAAGCCGAAGCCATCCGTCTCAAGGCTACTGCCACTGCTCAAGGTATCGATGCTGTCTCTGAGAGTATACTGAAGGGCGATGCTGGTGCCCAGGCTGCCGTCAGCTTGAGAGTTGCTGAGAAGTACGTCGATGCCTTTGGCAAGTTGGCTCGTGAAAGCACAGCTGTCGTTGTTCCCGGAAATGTTGGAGATATCAGCGGCATGATCGCCACTGGACTGAGTGTTTTCGGCAAGGTTGGCCAGGCCCAAGCACAAACTATGGCCAAGTCTCTTGTCGAGCCCAAGAAGGAAGGCTCAGAGACCGAGACTGATACACCCTCAGAGCTTGATGGCCAGGCGAAGCCCGGTGTCAAGGAGACGGTGATCGAGAGCTTCAACCAGGCTGCCAAGCGATAGGGATAAAATACTAAAAGAGCCAATGGCATATTACGGAACGAGATGAAACCACCCTTATATCAACTCATCACTCAGCCACCACATGAACATTCCACACTACCATGATTATCGGCGTTCAGCGGATGTATTATAGGGATCTCTGGAGGATCCGAGACTGCCTTGCTCACAGAGCTGGGGATAACAGAGAGAAACGTCATCATGTAACATCAAATTTTTTTTATTCACAATTTAAGCGCATGGCAAAAGGAGGGAAAATCACGGCTCACCAGTCTACCCACTTCTTCAAGCATATAAATAGCCTACTGTTGAAGTAGGGGGACACAGAATCGAACTATTTTGGCTTTTACTATGTGTGCCCTACCGGTAAACTGGCATTCTTTCTTGCCTCTGAGAGTCCGGGTTCCATCTATTATTTGAGGAGTAGTCGAGTGATTAAGGTAAGTTTTACAAGGGCAAAGCATGACTCATTGATTGATTTAGGGGTATATGATTCGAAACTAAGGCATGTACCAAGAATATTTCCAAGCCCATGCCAACATCATTCATTATTTCCAGCTCCTGCATCGCTCCAAAGACTCAAGGCCATAATGCCAGTTCAGCTTGTCCATGTCTCCAGGATAACCGTAGCATCTGGAGTACATCGAATTACTCGAGTCGCAACTTAAAGGAAAAAAGGAACCATGGCAACGAGACCCATGAAGAAGCTAGGCACCAAGATAGAGCCACTGTTGCTTCCTCCATTGTCGCTGCTGCTGCTACTGCCGCTGTCGCCATCATCGTCGCCACCAGATCTGAGGCCGGTAGGTTCAGCAGACGAAGAGAATGTAGAGAACTTGTTATCATCGATCGTGGGGACAGG
This sequence comes from Fusarium secorum, assembly GCA_013363185.1. NCBI lineage: Eukaryota > Fungi > Ascomycota > Sordariomycetes > Hypocreales > Nectriaceae > Fusarium > Fusarium secorum. Next base: position 8,648 of record JABEEM010003883.1, on the reverse strand, counting down.
CTCGATCGAAGGGGCTGTGAATGAGGAAGAGTCGAAGGTAAGTGTTGGTGACTCTCGAGTGAAGCTGGACTTGTCATCATCGTCGTCGTCTGAGCCGCCACTTGAGCCACCACCACTGCTTCCTCCGCTTGAGCGATAGCCGCAAGTACCGTCGCTCCTGCAGATTTGTCCAGAGAGACAGTATCCTGTGTCACAGCAGACCATCCCCTTGGGCATGCAGCCATCACCGCACTTCTCTTGGTAAGTCGCGCAGCTACCACCAGACGAACCTCCTGAACTGCCACCAGAGCCGGAGCCATACTTGCAAGTTCCACCGGAGCCGCAGGTCTGGCCACGGAGACAGTAGCCAGTATCGCAGCAAACCATACCCTTGGGCATGCAACCATCGCCACAGGTCTCCTGGAAGCTCAAGCATGAGCCCCCAGAAGAACCACCGGAGGAACCACCAGAAGAGCCACCACTTCCGCCGTTGACGCACTCGCCCTTGGTGACACAGTACGCTCCGCAGAGCTCCTTGCCAGGTGTGCAACCAGTTGGGGGGCCAGAGCATATCTTTCCATCCTCACAGCAGCCTTCAGCTTGACAATGATAGCCATCATCACAGTAGGCTCCTGTTCCCTTGTTACAGCACTGAGCGCCTGCATCCATGCAGCTGCTATCGCATGATGTCTTGCCAGCGGGGCAAGAACCAGCCATGCTGAGAGTCTGAGGGCGAGGAGTGAAGCCAGAGAGAAGCGGAAGACCCTTTGGCTGTGCTGCTTTGGAGTTGCTGAAGTGGACGCTATCAGTCGCGATAGTCAAGCCCGCGAGGGCGAGGAGAAGAGTTGATCGCAGCATGTTTGAAAGACTGTATAAGAGAGTTTGATCCACTGAAAACGATTGGGTTGAGAGAACTCTGGCGGGCGAAGCAGACAGGTCAAGCTGAACAGGAGATTTTCTCTTCTTATAAGAGCACTGGTATTAACAGGCTGCTACCTACGGGACCGGCTGAAAGCCAGCCGTCGAGTCACAGACCAGTTGGAATCAACTAGCTGGGTATGTTAATATGCTAATGCATCAAATTTACGCCACCAAATATCTCCAGGGTCAAAGCTGGAAGCTCCATCTTGACGATGGCTTCGTGCGGGTACCATATCCGTCCGTGTTAGAAGCACGACCATCCACCAATACAGATTGCAGCAGCTCGCCACAATACCTTGCTAAACTATAGGCAGCTGTGACTTCTCTGTAATATGTCTACCGTCAGTGACTAATACCAAGCTTCTACGGAGTATGTCCTCGAGTTAAAGATCTCCGTTGAGACGAGTTCCCATTTCCAGTTAACGTGACATACCAAAATAGGGCATGAGTGCGAGTGAGTGTCAGACCGGCCCAACCACATTCCGAATAAGACTATGCTCAAATTCTGCCCGATCATCATGCACCGTCCATGAACCAAACAATTTAGCAGTGTTGCTCTCTGTAAGTTGGTGGGGACTGGAGTTCAGCTGCTTGGGATCCTTGCATCGATCCTAGATAGCCTGCCCTGGTCTAAGAGATGAGCAGACGAGGAGGGAAGTCGGAAGATGATCTTTTTCACAAAGATCGGTCACGAGGCCATGAACCCAGGTCTAGTCTCGTACCTCGCATTTGGCCCATTACACAACTTGCATAGTTGGGCTGCAGTGTAACGCTGTTACTACAAGGCTGGTTGCATGTAGTGGATGAGTTGTAGGTTGAGTCGACCAAACAGATGGAAAAAGGCTGAAAGCGAAACAGCCGCTGAACAAAGTTAAGATTAGGCTTCTGTCTTGTTTGCCCTGCAAGGCCGGGGGTTCCAAATTTACGGTCCAACGATATTGAGCCATTGACGCACTAATGCTCTGCCCTATGAGACTCATCTCGTGTCGGCCGCTTGCACTAACTAGAGCAATTAATGTCCCGTCCCATCCTATATCACCAGTGACATGCATCGACTCTTCTGCTGTCCCGAATTTAGATCACCGACAGAGTTCACCCTAGGCAGAAAGGGACAGAAGCTCAACGCGCAAGGCTGATTGATCCACCACCCGCTCTGTTGGATATCACTCGGTGAAGGCCTCACTAAGTGACAGGTGACTTATGCGAAAATTGCCGCAAATCTCGGAGCTTGTTCAAGGATGTAGGGTCTTGAATTCTGCAGCTAAAATGTTCCAGAGGGTCCAGATGTTTTGAGCATTGAGCGGTGGAGGTGGCGCTGGTGGCACCGAGAATATGCTAACCAATTCACGGCTCCTCTCATTGAACAGTTTCTCTTTGGGAAGTGGTGTTGATGATCCTCGAATTTCGTATCCTTGCACTATCAATAAGGATTATGCCTCGTCACGCTAATGCTGCCAAAGGGGTGGTGATTCGATAACCTTGCGATGATGGAGAAGTTGGCCCGACGAGAGGGTGTGATAAGGAGCATGGCTTTAGAGAACAATTAGTATTGATAAACATCAATCAGAAATGTTAGAGGGACCTGTGAAAATGCTATCTTTAGCAACAACCTTTCTCGCATCTTGAACATGTGACGAACATAACCCTCCCTTCAGCAAGACACCTCACACTGACACTCGAATATCCTTTTTGATCAAAGTACCAACAATCTCCTCGCATGCAAATGAAACCTGCATTTTCTCGTCATGCTTTGCGCCTAACCCGATGATGATTTCTTTCTTGTCAACCAGCTTTTTAGCACTTCCTCGCCAGAACCAAACGAGTCGTCCGTCATCTCCTTGGACAAGTAATGTGAGCCATGGTGTGCGGCCCTTCCAGTGAGGTAACTTCTCATTGTCGAATCCGAGGACAGCTCGAGCAACCCAAAGAGGTTGACTGGGTTTTGCTGTGTCTGTTGCAGACCGGTTGTCTTGGTGCGGAGCTGTTGACTTCGAGTTGGCAGTCGTGTCGGGAATGTAAGGACCGATAATCTCAAAGTCGAGTGTGAGACGAGGAAATCCGGCAACTTTGTGAAGGATAGCCTGACCGAAAGGTGGGTTTCGACTAAGAATGCGTTCGATGCTGTAGAATTCAACCGTGGATAACTGCTTTATGTTCTTGATGTTGGCCTTGACGAGCTTGTCCTTTTTCGCTTGGCCGATGCCCTCGATTTGGAGGAGTTGACTGTCGCTTCCCTCCCAAACTCCAGCCTTGACACACCTCAGCACTTCAAGAGCAACGTAGACTCCCTTCCCATCGCCTCGTTCCCCAAGGATGTCGACTAGGCACCTCAGCACATGGTCGAGGAGTTTGTACATGCGGGCGAGTTCTTTCGTAAGCTCTTTCCGTGAAGGCCCCGATAGTTTGTTGGGCCAACCAGTCTTGAGCAGATCAATCTGAACCAAGAGGTATACTTTGTGCCATGGCTGGGAGACGAATTCCTTAACTTGATAAGGGATCCCAGTGTTATCATTGATTGCTCTGAAGAAGGCGGTCTCCTCCTTTTTCATTGGGAACGACTTGAACTCGGTGGCAGAGCATGCATTCCTCAAGATGTCACGAGCATCTGGCTTGCTTTTAATCTGGCGAAGGATCTTGAAGGTCGAGGTGGAAATTTCATAACGCCTTTGGATTTTGTTTGAAGTTTCTGGAGCCAGAGATTGCGGGCTCGACGCCGCCTGTTGTGCTTCTGCCATTGTGGACAGAATTCAAGTTGGTTTGTTTCTCGAGTTTCTTTCTCTTTTAATGAACAGCAGAAATAATTTAAGGATCCTGAAAGACACGGGACTTTCCATCTTGTCATTGTAGAGTAACTCCTGCTTGCTTTGGGTCATCCATCATTGGAAAGTGTTGAAACTGCACCTTCCTCCCCTGAAGATCAGTCAAGAACGACAAGTAATGTAGGTGCCTGGCACACTCGACCGCTACCTATGGTCTACCTAAATTTGGAAGTGTCGAAGTCGTAACTGAAAAAGAGAAATGATCGCGCCTTGATAGGAAGAACATTGGCTCTCGAGTGTCGACATCTATCGATGCTACCTTATTTTAGCTAGAATGAACGGCAAGCAAAGGGGACCGATGAAAAATTGAGGGCAGATACAAGAAAGGCACTTGCTAGAATTTGTCTTCTATCAGAATATAAGCCCTCAAGGAAATTATGATCAGAACTGACAGGTCTTTGATCTTGTTGTGAGGGCATTCAGTGTTCCTGAGCGACAACCTTCTCGCTGATCGCATCCTTATACCAAGAGATTCGACAAGCTTTCAGTAGTACCTAGGTCAGAATAAGGTCATCAGGTAAAAGCAAGATAAAAAGGTTTCTTGTTAATAAATGTGGGTTTATGTCGGAGATGCCTTTTGCTGGTGGTTCAATTCCGTCTCAGTGGAGACCTCGACTCAGCTTGAAGTTGATGAGGGGTCGTTTGTCGGCGAAGACTCATCTTCATTCAAGGTAGCTCTACAAATATATTAGTTATAGCACGACACATTTCACTCTGTTTTGCTTCGAATTCTCCATCGAAATTAGAGAACCAAGCAATAATGTTGCCTTCCAAGCTCTAACATCTACTGCAAACCATCATAATGTCATCGCGCCCACAGTTCTTTCATCTTCCCAACTCTGAATCGTGTCGTATACTCGACCGCTTCAGTGACCTTCCCGACGATGCGGAAGTCGAAGAAGATGAGACTGGCAAAATTCCATTTTGGCCGCTATTGAAACACCTTCTCTGTACGCCTGTGTCGAGTATCGCACAGCTGATTGATTGGTTACAAACAATTGCCGCCAACGCAGAGACATGTCATGATAGTGACTATGGCTTTCTGAAAAGATTTCTTGAACAGCGAGGCGAAGCTGATATACTTGATACGATATGGCCAAAGATTCGCGATATTGCACTCGCGTTGCCGGCCTACTTTCCTGATGGAAAGCTCGAGCTGCTTCAGCCGGGACATCCACTTCATCTAAGTCGTGGGCAAGTTGCTTGTCTTGTGGTGCATCAATTCCTCTGCTCCTTTACGCCTCAAAGAGACGACGACGGTTATCAGGATCTGGGCATATGGTTCTCATCCGAGCAACGGCATCCTGCCGCAGTACAGATGTACTTGGAAGCTTTGTTTACATACTTTGAGAGTACACCTGAAGCCAGCGCTTTTTTGGAAGACCATCAAGTTGCACCCAAAAGGGCTCACGGCTCTGTCTCATACGAACTTCATCTAGGAAAGCCAGTCTCACTAGAGGCTGCGAAGTTAGCAAAGCTACAGGTGAACTTCCTGGACGCTCACACATCAAATACACATAATCCAGAAGTTCAAGGTGAAGGAGGAGGAGCTGTCGTATCATCCAACAAGGTCATCGGGTTTGGTCAATCCGCCACACAAGAAGAAATCTTTGTCGGGATTGCTCCTGAAGCTTATCCCGTGGTCCTGGTTGCGCCTCATCTCGCAGACGACACAGTCGTCACTGTTTTTGGAGCGAGAGCGATGGTTGATATGAAAGGTCAAAGGCGTAATATTGAATGGACGATACGTCCCACGCCGCCTCCAGAAGACTTCGCAGGTTGGAAGAAATCATGGAGGGGAGGATGTCTTATCTTCATGGACGCTTTGGAGATGGACTCACTCAACCACTCGGAGAACGATGGGTTACCCGACTTATCTCATGGGAACATTGATCGCGAAATCAACAAAGCAGCAAATGGGTTTTCATCCTACAAAGGAAATTCCGTCTTCACTGGGCTCTGGGGCTGTGGCGCTTTCGGAGGTGACCCAGGGGTGAAGCTCCTGATACTATGGCTCGCAGCGGGGGTAGCCGATGTTGAGTTGAATCTAATGCTTGGACCTGGAGAACATGATCTGGGAAGGAAACTGGAAGAAGTAGCCAGGGCTTGCCAAGATTTGACCGCAACTGACGTGCGTGAGCTGCTATCAAGAGTTCCCCGAGACTTGAGGAGTGAAGGACTATTGGGATGGTTTGCGAACGAGGCTTCAGGGGCTCAGCATGACACATGTTGAGGGTCAGGAATCATGATCTTGCCAGTCAAGGTTTAGAAATAAAAACAAGTTCATTAGAAATCCGACAATCAGGACCGAACTGAACCCCTTGGTGGACTATTACCTGAAGCACTTGAGGAGTAAGGGGACCTTGAACCCGCGTATAATCCCTGTTGCTGTACAGATCCCGAGTATATCGGGTTGTGGGAGATGTCCGGAGTATTCTTGGCTTTTATGGACACTCCTGTTGCTATAATCGTATGTTGTTAAGGCCAAAGAAAGAAACACCGGTATGCAACGGGCTTTCATCAAGGAAAAGGCCGTGTATCGAGAGGACCATGGGATGAGCCCGAATGTGACCTTGAGATGTGCACCTCACACTATAGACAAGTCCATTTTAGATTGAGTACGAGAATGGCTTAGGGTATGGGTATGCGTAGACCTATCTAATGAATTTAGTAGTGGTATTCTTGTTCAGTTGCTGTTTCTTTAATGCCGTCTACGAAGAATGATCACCCGGACTACGGTCTGAGATACAATACACACACTGAATTTAGACGCCAAGATGTGATAAGTAATCTATTGATTATTTATGTTCCTTCAAAAAGTATATACATCGTAAACGAAGCTCTTCATTTCACCAACGATGCCGCTGGCGAAGAAGCCCAGACAATGGACATCACCGCTTACAGCTTAAGAGTGGCACCAGCAACACCAACAACAGCCGACTTGACCTTGGAGGAGCCGACAAGAGAGTACTGGTAGGGAATGCTGGACTTGGAGAGGGAGCCCTTGGGAGCATCGTTGGTGGAACCGCCCAGGTTGACATCGTTGACAGAGATGGTACCAGTCTCCTTGGAGTCCTTGGAGGTGAGAGCCCTCTTAGCGCTGGAGAAGGTAGTAGACTCAACAAGAACCTGGGCACCCATGCGGGAGTTGACACCGGTCACGCTGATATCCTCGTAGTAGTTGTTAAAGACGTGGACGAAACCGAAGCGGACAGAGGGAGCGCGAGATCCAATGCTGGACCAGTGGTTGTTGGCGTAGGTAACGTGGAGAGTGCCCTTGTCCTCGGAGCCGTTGCTGTCGGAGTGGCCGACGAGAGAGGCCTTGTGGTGGTCGTGGAAGTGGGTGTTGGACACGGTGACGAAGTCAGAGGCGTGGGTGACATCGAGAAGACCGTCGTAGAAGTCCTTGTCCTTGGACAGGTCGGAGGACAGCTCACAGTGGTCGACCCAGACGTTGGTGGACTTCTGGATACCGATGGCATCACCGTTGTCAGCAACAACGTTCTTGATCTTGAGGTTGCGAACGATGACGTTCTTCTGCTTGTTGATGTAAAGACCAATGTTTTCGAGACAAGCACCAGCGGCACCGACAATGGTCTTGTCAGACTTGACGCGGATCTTGTTGTTTCCAGAGATCTGGCCCTTGACGTAGATGACCTTCTTGCCCTCCGACTCAGCAGCCTTGCTGAACTCGGCTAGGGAAGAGACAGTCACGGTAGCACCACCAGCACCACCGGTAGTACCGCCGTTCTGCGTAGCGTAACCAATGTTGGCAGCATCGGTGATGGCAGCTCGCTTACCGAGAGTCTTTCCGGCCTCCTGGAAGGTAGGAGTAGGGACGGCGCTGACCAGAGCAGCGAGGTTGAGAAGACCGAGGAACTTCATGTTGACGATTTTAAGTGTATATATCAAGAAATTGTGTAAAAAGAAAGAGTGGAAGTCGGAACCAGTCCAGACAGTAACGATTGAAAAAGAGTTGGAAAAGAGTAGTGAAGGATGAAGGACAGAAGAGGAGAGTTGGTGGTCACAGCTAGGTTCTTATATATGAAGCCATCGCGAGATGTCGTGCTCAGTCGTCCTGATTATCCGACACTGTACCCCTGATGCGGAGATGATCAATTGCCGTCGACAACATTGAACAAGATGGTGGTTCCAAGGGTTTGAAACGTCTTTACACGAATAGAATAATTCTCCGGTATTGAAACGGGAGGTGGGCCAACAATCCGGAGCAGAAGTGGATCCTCAATGCCGGACCATGCCATCGGCGCTCAGCCGGTATCGGTAACGCTGGACGTTTTCTCACTAGCTCCCAGTTAAACAGTTTCAGGTCTGACTGACATTTTGGGAGGTTGACAGAACAAAGAAGAGAAATCACCACATACATACATACGGAGTACAGAACTCGGATACAGCATCTCCGGATCGACAATAATCATCTCTGATCATCTCGAATACTCGGTCAGTAATACTCCGAGCCCAATATGACAACGTCTCGTCAGAGTAGGCGATGCAACATGTAGTTATCCTTTAATTCGCCCACCACGGAAACGCGGCCTCATCCTTCTTGACAGCCAAGATACACTGAAGCTTGAATTAATCTTAACTGGCCTTGGCTCTAACTTAAGCATCATTGGAATAAGCTTAAAGATATGTCTACATATGACGAACGACGAGTGACATGCTTCATCAAGTATATGTCATGAAGGCTACCTACTTATCTAATGAAAGAAGAATTGACTTATCTATGCTAGCACATTCAAGAAAGCTTTGCCGACATCATTTTTGTTTGTATCGTCAAGTGGGTGACATACACGAGCGCGCGTATGTTTGAAACAATTCGAAACAGCCCAGTTGTTCAGCCTTTCATCTCATCAATCTCGGACTACGCATTCACCATTCTCCCACCAATAACGTCGGATACCGGGAAAC
>JABEEM010003882.1:345-21040 GCA_013363185.1 Fusarium secorum | reverse complement strand
AGGTCAGATCCACGGGTATGTACTCCAACAGCTACGTGGCTCGGATGCACCGTTGACCGCCTTTTTAACATTTGGCTGTGTTCATGTGCAGGGTCAAATGGCGGGTGATCTCGACAGCCTCGTTGTGTTGCTGTTGAGTTGGGGGCGGAAGGGGGAAGCTTGGCTGGATCTGAATTTGGTATGCTTCGCGGTGTTGGTATTGAGGGGATCCTCCGTGTGTGTGTGAATGATAGCTGATCAGTATCGAACAGAGAGAAGACACAAAATTTGGACATCACAGGCTTGTGATCCTGTCTTCACATTCAGTTTGTGTCTATGATCACTGAGCCGAGCTGATGGATAACAGCCCACCCAGACTGCGGGGGACTCAGGAACGGCAGCTTAGTTGGTGCCGATATGCAGGGGCACTGACCTTGGCGACCTATCGAAGCTTCGGGATAATTAACAGAATACCATTGGATCTGTTGCGTGATTATTAGAAGACCTAGTGCCTGAACTTGCAGAAACACGTGGGGTTAGCCAAGGGCGGCAGGTCTAAAGCGTTCTCGGCCCTTAGCTTGGAGGTGTATAATTTCGTAGGGCTACTAGGAGTATTTAAGTCTCTATTACGACTATTAAAAGATTTCCTAAGGTAGGTAGGAGCGGCCTTTGGAACTCCTGGCACTGAAAGTCCTCCTATGTTGGTGCTTACTGTATCTCTTGGGCAGGGGGTTTTCATGTACTGTCGCTCTCACCATTCGCAAATCACATATCTCAGAATAATTTCAAATCAACAGCGGACACAAACGGCTTATTTTATCTTGCATAAATAGTTTATCTTTCTGAAACCACAGTATAATCAGTCCAGAATCTTGATATCTACCAACCTCCTGTATACACCCTCTCCTGGTATATGCCTCCTACTCTTCAACTCAGACTCATCCCTGCACCAGATCAGCACCCTCCTCTCCTTGAATCTCAATAAAGTTTCCATCAGGGTCAACAATAAAGATCAACGAATCGACACTAGGCCCAAGTCCTTGAACAATCGCTTCCCTTTCCTCCAGACTCAACTGAGCAACGACAGCAGGCGGCAGCCCAACAGCCGGGCCAATTACAAGATCATCAGTGAGTTCAGTAAACTTCTCTCCATATCTCTTGACAATCTTTACATCAGGCATCGTCTCCAGGCGCTCTTGTATCACCTGAGCATCAGGGACAACAAGTCCGATATGGGCAAAGGTGTTGGGATGCTGAGAGTTAGACTCAATATTCTTAGTTGGGATATCCAGGTAGTAAATCTCGAGGAGACCCTGTGCATTGTTCTTCTCTCGGTTCAACTCCTGAGCGGTTTGATAGCCTGTTCCGTTCTTGCCGCCGTGGGCATGGGCTAGGTAGGTGATGGTGTATGTTTTGGAGACATGCAAGGTGAAAATTTTGCGGAAGCCAAGGACTTTGGAGTAGAAGTCGAGACTAGCAGTGAGATTTCTTGTAGAAATGGCGAAATGATTGATAAAATAGCCTGTTGTTTGCCAATCTGCAGGCTCATCCGTGCCGAGTACAGGGTAAGGGTATTTTTGTTGCCCTGATCGAGGAAGCATGCTGGGGATTGAGTGAGACGATGCGCTCGAAATGAGCTGGGCTCCTAGGAGGAAAGTTGATAGAAATCGGAGCATGATTCTTGTATGTGTTGGAAACACTAATGAACTGTTCTCGGTGCAGAATGATTAACTGGGACATTGATGCTGAAAGAACAGCTGATAGATGCAGGACATCGACTTTTATCATCAAACTACCCTGTCAACTATCTCAAACCAAATACTTAATTACTCGAGCTCGTCTTATTTTCAGGCGAATTTTACACGTAAGATTTGTCCTGTTGAGGGATTGATGAGGCATTGTAGATGTCTTGGCCTGATGGCTCAACCTCGCGTTTGCCTGTAGCGAAACGCGGCACAGGAGCGATTGGCGAGCGCTCGATATTACAGTGTAAGCTTACGAGAGCTTCAGTAACTCCGATTTCTGCTTACGAACTCTGGTCAACGAGAGGCGATTGTAATTGTATTCTGAGCTGCTCGATGACCCGTCCTCAAGAACCTAACTGAAGCTCGACTCGGAAGAGAAGCTGATGATGTCGTATTTCACCGGTCCACTTGAAGTGTGCTATTTTCGTGATAGTGAACCACTCCCTAGAAACTGGCCTAAACTCTCCACTGAGCCCATGACATCGCTGCATCCACCCACTGGATCCTCACTTTACGTTGCTGACCGAACGGGCCTTACGATTCAAAATGGTCTTGACGGTGCTAAAGAATGTCGCTTGAGAAATATGTATCGCTGATCTTATGAAGCTTTCCAGATTTTTACTTCTGCTGATCTTTGCTTTTGAGTTCGGCACTTGCCTTGAATCTGTGCAGATCCAGATTTGCCAGCCAAGAGTGAGATGACAACCCTGACAACCAACTTGCTGTACCCACCGCACGCTTGCAGCCTGGTTCACGGCGGGTATCGCTGCCGATCGGGGAAATTTTCTTGGTGGTTGCGAGTTGCAGGTACAAGGCACAGTGAAACACAGTAAAGACACAGGGCAATCAAGGTCAGTGCATGGTTGCAGACACATTGATCTTCTCAATTGATGCACGTTTCAATCACGGTCGCATTCACGATAAAGGGACACGAAAAATTGAGAATTTGCTTTCAATTGAACTGCTCCAGGCAATTCCCCAAGACACACTCAGACGCGTCCGCCAAGTGTCATCTTAGTCAATTCAATCTATGGATGCTATTGATATCAAGATTCTATCGCTGGTCTATGCCAAAAAGTCAAAATCCATGGGTTCAAATTCGTCGTAGACTTTTCAATTCCCCCAAATCCAAACGCCATAAAATAAAAACAGAGTTTCGTTAAAATGTCATTGTCGCACGCTTAGACGACAGCGGCGGCATCGGTAGCGTCACCGTGCAGGACGGGGTTGATCTTCTCATCGAAATAGCACTTGAAGTCCTGGCCGAGCTCGTTGCGGAGAGCCTTCTTGACGGCTTCCAGAACGTTGGTGAAGACGCCAAAGTTGGCGGGGTTGTTCTCGTCGTTGTCTCCACCCTGGAAGACACCGGTGCGCACCAAGCAGGTGTTCCATCCGTACATGTTTCCACCGATGATGTCGGACGCGGGGTTATCGCCGATCATGTAGATGTGCTCGGGAAGACGCTCCTCGCCGTGGAGCTCGCCCATCCATGAGGTCAGAACGTCGTCAGCGTACTTGTAAGTAGCCAACTCAGGCTTGCCGTAGACGACACGCTCGAGGTCAGCGCCAGTGAGAGCCTTGTACATAGCCTCGAGACCGATGCGGAAAGCACCCTGGGACATACGAGGGTAGGGGTGCTCGGTAGGGCAGAGAAGATCGCCCTGGGAAAAGTAGATGGGAACACGCTCAGCAACGGGGTCCTCAGCGACGGTGCCGAGACGACCGTTCTTTGAGCGGAGGACGTCCATGATGATCTGCATGTCGGTAGCGTAGTCTCGCGAGTCAGAGAAGACCATGATAGCCTCGATACAGATCTTGGTGAAGTCACGGGGACGAGAGGTGGCGCGCTCCTCTTCGGTGAAGACGCGGTAGGGAGCAATGGTAGGGTCCCAGGCGACAATGTCGTTGGGGACGACGATGTTGCGGAAGCCGTACTGCTCAGCGACCTCACGGCAGCGGTAACCCTCACCACCGACGACGAGGACAGTGCTGTAGTACTCAGCCAGAGCACTCATGGGAGTGTGGGACTGGATGAACTGGTCGGTCTCGACAGGGTTGCCAAGAATCTTGGAGAGCTGTGCGCAGCGATCCTTCTCGATCTTACCAGATCCGTTGGTAAGGAAGATGTGAGGGATCTTGATGCCAAGCTCATTGTCACCGTTGAGGATCTCGAGAGCCTTCTTACCCTCGGGAATCAGACGGTCACCGTGGACGAGAACACCATCAATGTCGAAGGCGAAGGCCATGTTCTTGGCCTTCTTGACCTTCTCAGCCTGGAGGTCCTGAACCTGAGCGACGAGGAGCTCTCGGGTAGGCTGGATCGGGGGCATGCCGGGACGGGTGGGTCGACCGTCGGCATGGTGAACGGAGGAGAGGCGCGACTGGCGCTTGCGGGGGATAGGCAGAGCAGTACCGAAAGAGTTTCGGGAGGATCGTCGGTCCCTCATTGAGGGCGAGACGCTGAGGTTGTGCATGTACTTTGCGGCCTCTGAGATGGAGGACCTGGTAGCGGGGATTTCCTGAGGACCGTTGGCATCGTCGCCGGGAATGGCGAGGCTGTCGTGGTGGCCCTCGCCGTTACCCTCGCCGTTGTTCATGTTGGACATCTTGCGGAGGGTGCTGGGGGAGTTTGGGGTGTGAAGTTCGTTGTCGTCGTAGGCGGGCATAGTGAACAAGAAAGACAGTCGGTATGAAGAGGAAGATGAATGTCAAGTTAGAGAGGGAAAGAAGACAGTCGTGGATTGGGTTATATCGGGGGGTATCAAGTATGAGTGAAGGGAAGACTGCTTGGGTATGATGAAGGTATGAGATCGAGATGATGGACAAGAGAAATGGGGCGGGGATCCGTATTTATCTATCTTGAGGGTTCTCGCAGATACTGTAAAATTGAGTGAAAACTCGTCCTTCTTGTTGATATCATCATCTTTTCTCACTTTTCACATTTTTCCCGGGAACGTCTCGTCCGTACAAGACAAAGTCCATGTTTCCTCATGTCAAACGGCGCTACCGAAGTGGATCTCGGGCGTTCACCGTCAATGCAATGCAATTGTTGTCAGTACATAGAGTACATGGGATATCCGTTATCTAGAAGGGCTAGAGAGCCAAAGAACGGACTGGAAGACGACACGTTTGAACCGTTTCTTCCCGTTTTCCCGCGACAAGCAGTGTGAAAAATGAGAGTTGTTCGCACGCCCCTAGGTACTCGACTTAAAACTTTGAGCCAGTCGTCATAGCTCGTAGGAGAAGTGACGTGAGGTTTGTGTCAAGATTGACTCCGCAGCCCCTCTTAGCGAGTTACACCATTCGAGAAAGATATGCCTCAGCAGATAAAAAGTACCTCGAGGCCTCATTATCGCTTCGCTCGCTATCTTGGAGATGCTGGTGCTGGCCGAGGAGAGTCCGCACCAAGTGGACTGGCAGTGGAGATGATTTCTGCGGTGCCTGTTTTTACACGGGAATTAAATTGGAGAAACTTCAGAAGGGGTTCATTTCTGACATCATCCCTGTCTCCACTGCCGAGCAGGGGCCTTACAGAACCCAGAAGACCCTAGACTTCTGTCGTCGACCGTCTTTTTAAGGTGGATACCGTTACTGAAGAAAATACGGCTAGAGCGGGTATTGCTAGTATTCAGCCTCTCGTCTCGAAACGTAAGGGACGTTCTCAAAAGGATCGCCACTTGCGGCTCCAATTTTCAAGCGATAAGATTCCTTTTTTCAACTCTTGATCTTCTGGTTGGTCGCCGCACGTTTCCCTGACTCAAGTATCTGTCCACGTAGCTCTCCTTGGACGAAAACTCTACATGCCACTGCAGTACAGTACAGTACATACAGTGCCTTAGCTGAAGCGAGGGGCGATCAAGTAACTGTAACCGGCACGGCACAGTACGTACACCACAGTTCTTGGCAAAACCCGACGGAACAGCCTCAGTAAAATTTCCCATCAAGGTGAAAATTCGTTACTGAGAGACTCTCCCGTTTGGTCTAGCTTAGCCTTTCTAGAAGTTTCCCAATTAAGGACATGACGTCAATGTCCATCTTGACCCAAACTCGCCTCGCGCGGCCTCGGCGAAAAAACCATGACCACGACAGCCACCTCATCAAGTACTGTCCTGTACAGTTGGAGTAGGTTAAAACGTGCCATCCTTACACAATTGCCGTTGCGTAGGTGTAGAGTTTTCAGCATCGGTAGGTACCTCTCCACTGACGAAACGTCAATTGAGATATTTTATTCATCATTAATTTAATCCCTTTAAAAGCCGTTCATATCTAAAACTGCCCCTCACTAGTCAAGATTCTCACTCCCTATTTTTCACCTACTCACATACCCATCACTCACTCCCAAATTTTACCCAAACATCTACACCATGGCCGTCTCAAACAAGACTACTTTCACCCTCAACAATGGCGTCAAGATGCCCGGCCTGGGCTTCGGCACTTTTGCTAATGAGGGTGCAAAAGGCGAGACCTACGACGCTGTCAAGTGCGCCCTCAAGGTCGGCTACCGACACCTCGACTGCGCCTGGTTCTACCTCAACGAAGGTGAGGTCGGTCAGGCTGTGAGGGATTTCCTCGCCGAGAACAAGGATGTCAAGCGTGAGGACATCTTCATCTGCACAAAGGTCTGGAACCACCTCCACGAGCCCGAAGAGGTCAAGTGGTCGTTCAAGAACTCCCTCAAGAACTTTGGCCTCGACTACATTGACCTCTTCCTCGTCCACTGGCCCATCGCTGCTGAGAAGGACGAGGACTACAAGCCCAAGATTGGCCCTGATGGCAAGTACGTCATCAAGAAAGATCTCACTGAGAACCCTGAACCCACATGGCGCGCCATGGAGGAGATTTATGCTAGCGGCAAGGCCCGTGCTATTGGCGTTTCCAACTGGACCGTCGAGGGTCTCAAGAAGCTGCTGTCCTTCGCCAAGGTGAAGCCAGCTGTCAACCAGATCGAGATTCATCCCTTCCTGCCCAACGAGGAGCTCGTCAAGTTCTGCCAGGAGAACGACATCCTCCCCTCCGCTTACTCTCCCCTCGGATCTCAGAACCAGGTCCCCACTACCGGTGAAAAGGTCCGCACCAACGAGACCCTCAATGCCGTCGCCGAGCGCAGCGGCAACACCCTCGCTCAAGTGCTCCTCGCCTGGGGTCTGCGCCGCGGCTATGCTGTGCTGCCCAAGAGCTCAACACCCTCTCGAATTGAGAGCAATTTCCAGGTTCCAAACCTGTCTGATGAGGACTTTGAGGCTATCCAGAGTGTTGCCAAGGGCCGACATACTCGCTTTGTCAACATGAAGGATACCTTCGGTTATGATGTCTGGCCTGAGGAGACTCCTGAGAACGGAACCTCTGCTGTTTAAGTTATGAGATTATGATGAATACCCTATTGGATGAAAAGAATGGAATGGAAAAGAGTGTATTATAGCGTTTGGTTAGCGGGACAAAAGTTAGCATAGGAGTCATTCCGCTGTTTGGAAAGATGAAATTGATCACATTTCAAACAATTCTGGTAGCAATACTTGTTGACGTGGTGATGCATGATATGAAACTCATCACAGCAGATGATATGAGACCCTGAACTAGACATCTTTCTTACCTCAATCAGAACCGCTCACGCGTAAGAGAGGATGAATTCAGTCGTCGAATAAGCAGCATTTGACGACAACCTCAAACTGAACCGCCATCCACTGAGCATCTATCCTTATCGAGATGGCCTCAATTCTCGGCAAGTATGCCGATAGGATGTATAATCTCAACAATGATCTACAAAATCGCGCCATATACAGGACGCACCCTTGATCTACCTCGGCGAGATCTTGCATACGGTTATCCGATAGATCAACTCCCGTATAGGTACTTCTTATCAGTGACCAGTCAAATCATCTCTCACATATCACAAAACAACATCTTATCATAAGCATGGACCAGTTTCTGACCGCTCTTCATGAGGGACTTTAACATCCTGTGCCTTGATGAATTGATAGGGCGAGTTAATGGCTGTTGATAAGGTTGGGATCTTTAGGGTTGGCGACTTGGCAAATTGGCGTGTATGTCCGCCGATAAGCTTTCATCGACTATATTCACGAAATAGAGAATGTCGAATTGGAGGTGCCGGAGAAATGGTGAAGGGGTCCGATGTATGCGAGCTTTATGACCCAGTGGTAATGATCTTCTCTCGCAAGTCCTGAACGTTTTCGATCGCGACCAAGGTGACAAATTTCAAAACTCCATATCGAGCAAATCCATCTCATGTTCAAGTGGGATATGGAGACCTTGTGAAGCATGAGTAATCTGCGATATGAGGACTGTATTTCTGTCTTGATGTTGAGATTGGCCGTACTCTTGGACGTAGTCCTGCATTTTGTGCTAAGCCATAAGATCAACAGTGAGATCAAGAAGTTAAGGTATTTGCACATAATTATTTCCTTGAGTGAGTATAGAGCATAGTCCCCTAAGATCGGTACGCTAGAATCCAAACATATTCTCATCCTCCACGTAACCCCAATCTATCAAATCGTTAGTAACAAGCCATTAATCACAGAAGTAACCATACCTTTGAGAGCGGGCAGGGCAGCCTTCTGTATCATCGCCGGCGGACCGCACAAGAAAACAGCACTCTTCTCAGACGGCTCGAACAAACTCTCTTTGATGATATCCTCATTCACATGGCCCGTCTTTCCCTTCCAGCTATCATCAGCATGACTCAGGACATGAGTGACTTTCAACTGTCCATTAGACTTCTTCTCAAATTCCTCAAGCTCCTCTTTCAGTAAGATATCAGCCTCTGATTTGTTAGCGTCCACCACTCGAATCTCCGTCTTATCGTTGTTGGAGAGGAGAATTCGCGCGAGGAGGGAGTAGCCTGGTGTTATGCCTGAACCGCCAAGCACGAGGGATACACGATCGAAGTGACGATCTTTACCCTCGATAACGAAGTCTCCATTACCGTTGTAGACTATTTCTCCAGTTGGGCCTCGAAGCTCAACTTCTTCGCCGATGGGCATACAATCCAAGATGTTGGAGAGTGCGCCCCCTGGTTGGTTCTCGTCGGGGGAGTAAGTCTTGACCGTGAGCTCAAAAGTGCCATCTCCATCACAAAAAGACTTGGCACTTCCGTTAGTCAACTTGTCACCTGGGGCAGGGAGGAGTGGCTTAGTGGGTGTGTATGAGCGGATGAGCATCCTATCCAGCATATGGAAGCCAGCCTGAACATGCTGGCACGTACCAAGGCCGAGGATGTTTTTGCCCTCGGGCAGTTGGAAGGTATAAGCTCTTGTGTCTTTGGAAAGATTCTTGCGATCGATGAGTTTGACCGGAATCCATCTGTGCTTGTCCAGCGCTAGATGCTCATCCTTGTTACTCGAATCGGTTGCATCTTTGGCAGCGGCTTCTGCATTTTGTTTGATGAAGTTGGCTGCCTTTTCAGTCACAACACCAAGGGCGCATTCTGATACTAGTTAGATTCACCCATGGATAAGATTGTAGACTCACCTTTGAGCTTCTTGTAAGCATAGTCATCATGGATACTTGCAAATTCATCACTCGTCTCCTGATGGACCTTACCAGCATGTCCAAGAATAGCAGCTGCACCGCCGGGATGCCATTCCAGTACACTAGTTGCATCGTAGACCTTTCCGTCGACGACAAGCCAGCAGTCATCCTGAGTATTATGCTTCTCAATCTCTTCTCGAGTAAACTCCTTCTGAGGCGCACCAGCTTCTTGCTTCGCCTCTGCAATCTTGTTCTCAACGCTTGGCTTCATCCATCCACCGTCTTTTGTAGCTGGCTCCACAGGGTGTCTGAATATAATCGAAGGTGTTTCTGAGTAATCGTCCTCGGTGATCTCAGGACGTACGGTGTACCAACAGTTGTTCATCATACCCATGACATTCCAGTTTGGCTCTCTTGGCTGCGTGTTTTTGAACACGTTGAAGCAACGTACCATGATACTCTTTGCACGAATAACATGGGAAATCTCAACGTCGACATACCAATGGAGCCAACTCCAGAACTTGTTACCGTGACGAATTGGGTAGTCAGGGAATTTGCGGATACAGTACAGCCAAGTTGCTCCATCGTCGAGGGAGACTTCAACACGCTGCACTTCATGTCCTCCGCCATCGTACGCAAACCCCTCGATGCGATAGTTTTCTCCCTTCTTGGCCCTGTTCAAGGGAATCTTCTCGCCTTGTGCAGGCTTGACGATGACAGAGTTGAGGTTCTGCTCATTGCAGGCTGTATCGGGATGATGAAAGAGAGCTTCGGCGAAAGGGCCATCTTTCTCAGTGACAAATGATGGAAGAACTCGGTTATCCCAGATGTGATAGTAAGAATCATTTTCCTTCTCGCTTATCCAGATCTTCTTCAGCCACTTGACATTCCTACCACCGACATATCCTGGAATGATAACACGAACGGGATATCCGTGATCAGGCGGTAAAGGAACGTCATTCATCTCGTAGGCTAGAATAACGTCGTTGTTGGGAGAAATGGCATGCTCAAAAGGGATGCAGGTCGCATATTTCCCCTCGCTCAAGTCATCGGTGCCTTCAAAGTTGACCCAATATCGCTTCTCACCTAGTCCAGGCGGCTTCTCAGGGACACCATTCGCAAGGAGTACATCTCGAAGAAGAGGTCCCTTCCAATAGGCGCAACTCGCTCCTCCAGCTCCCCAGTTAAAGCCCTTGCTCTTCTTGATCATGTTGAGTTCCTTGCGTCTGTTTCCATCACAAGCAAGCACAACAGCGATATTGATCGCATCAAATTCTTTCAGCTCATCCATAGAGAGTGTCTGAGTTTTGCCATTGTATGTAATCTCCAACTCGTGAAACTCCCACAGAATACGTGGAACAGGGCCGTGGTTTCGGACGTAGTGAAGCTCGTTAGGCGTGATCAAGCCAGCTTCGTACAGTCGCGTCAATGGAGCCTCAGCATTTAGAGGGTGCTTTCCAGTGAGACGGATGAGATCTGGAGAGCGAGGAAGCCAGTTGTCTGGGCTGAACTGGTCCTGTTCGTCGATTGAGATTTGCGTGAGATTCTTGTGCTGAGGGGACTTTCTCTTTCCGTCGTTCTCTCTGAGGTGTTGGATATAGTTCTTTTCATGCTCCAGAGCCCGTAGAAGAGCTATCTCAGCTGGTGTATACTTGTCAGAGAGCTTTGGTTTATCATCTGAAGTCATTTCTTGTTTCTTTTCCTCGTTCTCTTTGTTCTTTGCGTATGCATCGTGATGCTTGTCTTTATCCGAGGAGCGTTTCCACTCATGCTCTTGCTCAGGCGTATCATTCTTTTCATCACTTTTTGCTTCTTCCTCTTTTTCCTTTTTCTCTTCTTCTTCCTGCTTCTTTAGATTTGCAGGCCATGGCTCTTTATTTTTTACCCAATCTTCGGTCGCGTTGAGAACATATCGCCATCCAAGTGAGCGATTCTCCGGATGTCGAAGATGAAAGTCCTTTAAAGAGTTAGCTTCATCACTGATTTAACCATGCGATACTGACTTTTTGATTCTCAATCAAGTCTCTGAAATTGATCAATTCTCCACTCTTGACTCTCTTCTGAAATGCAAGATTCTTCTGTTTCTCTCTCGCCACTTCCTCTCTGTACTCATCGTCTTTATGAGTGAGTCCAGGAAGCCGATTATTTCGATCCCTGAAGCCAACCCGGTGCTGGTGCCCAGAAACCCAATCCGGCTCGTTCCGGATCTCTTCAGCCGTCGACCCAGGGTGGGCCTGAACTTTGACAACCCAAGGCTTACTGTGAGGCATATTGTCAGTCTCTTGAGATTAGTTTTGCAGATAATTGAACAGAACCTTGAGCGTGATCTGACAGTTTATGAAGACCCAAAGCGTGACGATTTCGGGCTCTTGACTCCGCGGAGAAAGTTGAAGCATGACGTCGATGATATCCAGAACAGCACAAGCTAAGCTAAAATGAAGAATAATTGACTAATATCAGACTTTTAGCTTTTGTTTTTGACTTTTATGTCCAGAAATCATGATCTGATGCTGCCGGTACTGCCGGAGGATGTTGGGTGAATTAATCGGAGGCTGACGAAAGTCGGCAAAAGCCGCCTATTCTCAAACTCTTCTCAATATTTATAAACTTATCATAAAGTGGGCAAACATTTAATGAACTTTAATACTTTAGGATAATAATTATGTTATTTTATAATGATATTATTTCATAATTCTCATTGTTAACTAGTCAGTTCACGCAAGCGAGATTATGGAACTGAGTCTACTGCAATCCAGCGCAGACTTTTCAATCAAAGACATTGCGAGTACCAAGGGTTTATAACCTTACAAGTCGAGCCCCATTGACATATTGTCGGGCCCAAATACTCTTTGCCTCCGCATTGACTGTACTTTGGAAGACCTCCTGTTGCAGGACCACAGATGATATCGTCGTCCTCTGTGGGCTGTGGCGTATCCTTCGTTGTGCTGGACGAAGAAGACTTGCTTGTTGTTGAAGTCTTGAGCGTTGTATCTCCCCCAACAGCAGTGCTGGTCGATGTCGAGCCTCCTTTTGATGTGGAGGAAGAAGATTTGCTGCTCGTGCTAGCTTGGGTCTGTCCTGGTACAGTTGCACTCGATGTTGCAGTTGCGGCGACAACTCGCTGAGATACTGTAGAAGGGAGACCAGGAACCAGTGTAGGACCGGGAATCTTGTAGGACAAAGGTGTCGTATAGAGATTGAAGAGAATGCCAGGATCGTTGGCCTTGTAGAGCTGTGTACCTTTGACGCCCTCTGGAGCCAAGTCTCCGTCACCAGTGACTTTTAGATTGAAGCATTGGGGGTAGTTCTGTGCTCCATTGGGCTGACCAGAACCGTGCAAAGCGATGATCTCGTGGCGAAGGACATAGTTGCCAGGGGCCAACGCCTCAGGGATCTGAAGAGTCCAAGAGAAGCCAGTAGCGACGAGGACGTCAGCTGCCCACTTGCCGCTGTGCATTGACATATCGATGAGTCCTTCCTGGCCAATCTTGAAGAATTCAAGATCATTCTTGTCAACAGTCTCGCAGTCTCCAGGACATCTCGCAAGATAATCAATCACTGGTCCTTTGTGTGATTCTGGCCAGGTATTCCATTGAAGAGTAATCTTGTCGCCTGCTGCAACGCTTACGTGCCCTTTCCCAGGTCTTGCAGCTCTGTGGCAGATGATATCGGGGTCTGCGAACGAGTTGGGCTCAACATAGCCATTGTCAGTGGCACCGTTGGTCCAGCCGACGACAGGAGGATGATTGGGATTCCAGCTCATCTCAGGTGCAGAATAGCCTCGGAATGCAACGCCGTTTGTGACAAGCCAGTCTACGTGGCCGTGAGCGGCGACTTGAGCGGCAGAAGTCGCGATAGCGAGAAGTGAAGATGTCTTGAGTGAGAACATTGTAAAGTTGAAACTGACTAGCAGTCACTATAATACGAAAGAAGAAAGCACTTATGTGTTATGATTATTTGTCCTCAGGGGGTTTCTTTCGAGTATTATATATTTCTTGTCGGTTTGTTAGCCAAGCTGCTGTCTTGAATGCCAGACTGGTCTAGACCCACTACGTTCTACAGCGACATTCCCGGATGTGGACAGCTTAAAGCCTCAAATGCCAATGTCTCAAGGACAAACGGAGAACTTGTGTGATCATGCGTTTCAATATCTTGATTTTGTGCGCAGTGGCTTATCGAGTACACCATGTCTCGTTCTCGATGAAGTGCGAGTGTTCTCGCAAACCGTCTCTCAAAATTGAATCATATCACGTGCAGTTCCTTGTCAAAGCAGCTCGGAACATTTAACAGCACCGAGGTTCTTAGTAAAACGTTGCGAGATATCTCTGCTTCGAACAGCTGTTGCTTAGCTACAATCACACCAACGGGAAAGATCAGATCCCAAGGCTATTTTAGCCCGGATGCCGATCGATCAGGTCTGACAGGCCCAACATCCTTTTTCTGTCTGGACTAGCCGGTATCACAATCCTCTATAGGCACATGGTTAAATCTAAGGTTAAGCCACCATGTGCAACATATTTGACTCCAACTGAAACGTTCCATCGGCCTTGAATCTCTTCGCTAGAGCTGTACCTGGTATCGTGGCGCTGTTAAAGTGTAAGATTGAGCGGGAGATTGATGCGCTATGAGACGCCGGATAGAGCTTGGGCCTTCTTCGTTGAAATATGCCTGATGGGCTCAGCTTTGATCTGAGGAATGATGGGTGAGACGAGACACTGGATGAATGGCATTGTAAGCGACAAGTGTGCTTTCAAGTTACGAATTGCCAAAAGCGTCTTGCCCAGCCATAATGCCCTTGTGAAAATCCTCCCTTGATCCTGAGGGATATGAGCTACCCATTTACCACATTCCAAGCCCCAACGTGAACTCCCTGGCCCTCAAAGAGCAAGAAAGCCTTTTGACATCTGAGATGGTGCCAAAAAGGCTGGTTTAAAGATCTGCAAAGTATATCCTAAATTTAGGAAACCTAACCTAAATTTGTCTAAGCTTTTTCATCACTTAGGATATAGGCCCCAGGTTTTCGTACCTCCCTACCTAGCCTGGGAAACCACTCGCAAAAGGCTTCCATGAACCAAAAGGCATGCATTATCCCCTGCGTATCCCCTCAAGCCTCCCCAACAAACGCCACTAGTGTCGCAAACGGGAGCGCTCGGCCGCACCCGTCCAAGACATGCGCCCATTGTTCAAACATCTCGATTCAATATCGTCGAAATTCCATTCTAGACGGGTTCACAACTGCTGTCCTTCCTCGGTAAATTTCTTGGCGAGGGCCAGATGTCTTAGACCTCCAGCGGAGCCATTGGAATGTATTGGCTAAGATATGTGACGGCAACCTTTCGCTAACTTTAATGATAACCTTATCTTTATCCTTGCTTGTTTCAAATGTGACAGGAACAACCTGTTACTTTGAGTTCAGTACATAACAGTTACTGGCAACCAAACTGGTGCTGTTGGATGTACCTTCCTAGATGCGACGCAAACGTCGGCGTTGAAGAATGCGTAAGGTTCTCCGACGTTGGCTTGCTAGAACTAGTATCAAGTTTCTCACATCTATGGCCCAGGCAAGGATGACACTTGGATATCGGGATTCGCGACAGAACTGAGGATAATTTTCACAATATTCCAGCCTCCATGATCGTTTCCAACAGCTTAAGAAGAAGCTTGGATAATCTTGTCTGCCATCTCACTCAAAGTATCCGACATGACATCCATCTCCCCAAAGATGTCCACACAGGGCTCTTTTTCCAGCACAGAACAATAGGCACTCTTGAATCTACAGATCATCCATTAGCAATAGCAAATAACCAACGACAGTTCACTCACCCGACTTGCTTAGCTGAGCTTACGTCCCACATATGGGCGGCAGCGAACCATAGCTCCTTTGCTCCCTTCAACTCCTCAAAGGTCGAGGCATATGCCTTGAGGTCTGGCTTACCCACTCCAAACGAGTCACAAGAAATCAAGTGCTCCTTTGGAAGCTCGATGCCCGCCTTATCAAAGTACCCAAGCACTCTGTCATAGTCCCCAGCTGTCAGACCTCGCACCGTGAACCCCGCTGCGCGAAGCTTATCGAAACACTCCTTGAGGTCAGGCCTTGGCTCGAGTTCCATGTAGCCATGCGTAATCTTCTCGATATCAGCCTCACTTGCGAAGGAGCGTGGTTCCTCGATACCGGCGAGCCAGAGCATGCGATAAAAGAGGGACGAGAACAACTTATCGAATGCGACGTATCTTTGAGTGATCGACAGATAAGTATATTCCCTCTCTGAGGCCTCGATCCAAATGTTCACGAGAAGGCTGGGCTTTACATTTTCGGCCAGCAGCTTGTCACCGAGTCGCTTTTCGACTGCTTCGGTAAGCTTGTCGTATGAGACGCAGGTGCCCACGATGTCGAAGACGACGTACTTTCCGTTGCTGGGTGACATGTTGCTATCGGGACAATAATATAGACCGGAAGATGAAGAGTGAGGGCGAGGAATGAGTATCTGTTATCAGTCATAAATAGGTCTCTGTGTTGACTCACAACCCCTCAGTCTAGTGGTGCAACCCAAAAGCATCTCAGATTCTCCGTAATCGGGTAGTGGTATCCGAAAGTTGGAGTTGATAAGTGAGATAGTCGGATGCGACAGCCGTTAGTTAACTCATGCGGGGGACCGGGTCAAGGAACCGATAAGTAACAATAGTAATTTCCATGTTTCTGTAACTTACAAACAAATAATTCTAGACCGTACCTTATTCCTTCAAGAGTCCTCGTACAGTAGGATCCATCGAATGCATAATGCCAAGTAATACTTCACAATTGCTTCCTTGGTTGCTCCATCCGCAGCCAGGCACACCATCCTAACACATCAGGCCCAGTGCCGAGTTGTGCAGTAAGAGCATCGCAGAACTAGCGTGCTGCCCTGGTCTTCCACGTACGTCCCAAAGTCGGCACCGCAATGACGGCACTCGTCCCACTCGTCCATTGTCTGGATTAACGCATTCATCTTGTTGGTGATCTCCCATTTTCTGTCAATCTCATTGGTCTTCTCAGTTCTCACCATCTTTAGTTCCCTCTTGATCTCGTCTCGCCCTTTAACGAGCGCCGAAATTTCGCTTTTCTGGGCACTAATAGTTTCCTGCATTCTGTCTCGCTCCCCTAGGGACATGCCGGTATTTCGTTGTCTCTCCAGTTCAAGGTTCCTCTTGGTTTGAGTGACTTCTTGCACTAGAGTTGTTGTGCGCTTTCTTTCTGTCTCGAGGGCCTGTGACGCTTGGGCGAGCTTCGTGGTCAAGTCTATTGTCACCTTCTGCTCGTCTTTGAGGGCATTTCGAACATCGTCTCGTGCAAATTCCGTGATGCTGACCCTACTACGTCTTTCGAGTTCGAGGGATTTCTTCAGGTCGTCGTTCTCTTGTGTCAGAATCGATGACTTTGTCTTCTCCTTAGCCCATCTGGCCTTGAGCAAGCCGCTCTCGGATCTTGTAACTCTAAGCTCTAGTTGGAGCGTCTCGAGTATTTTATCGTTTTCCTCTGCTTTGATTTCCGCTGAAGATTTCTTGTTCGCACCACTTATTCCATGTTCATCACGATCCATCGAAGCGGGCTTTTTCGTCGCAACCTTC
Source organism: Fusarium secorum (assembly GCA_013363185.1). Lineage (NCBI taxonomy): Eukaryota > Fungi > Ascomycota > Sordariomycetes > Hypocreales > Nectriaceae > Fusarium > Fusarium secorum. The sequence goes on along the minus strand of JABEEM010003882.1, from coordinate 4,226 downwards.
CGGAGTTCTTCCATCTCGGCTGCTAGGGTCGACAACTTACTCCGCAATAAGTCTCGCTCAGCAGCAATATTCGCGTGGCTCTGTCGTAGTTCTTCCTTCTTGACTGAAGCAGCCGATATCTGCTCTCGGAGTTGGTCTCGCTCACTGGAGACTGTTATTACTTGTTGTTTGAGAGAAGAGATTTGGAGTCGGAGAGCCTCTAGCTCGGTCGAACTCTCTTTCTGGCTCGATGGAGCCGTTGTTGATTTCGCTTGATCTCCATTCTGTTGAAGCGTATCGTCTTGCTCTCGGAGCTTGGGATGGAAGCTTTTGAGCATCGTCACATGGTCGAAGCCGTTCGAAGTTGTTAGAGAATGTAGGTGCCCTCTCGCAAGAGTAACAAGTAATCTTTGCAGCTTATCGTCCTTTGACTCCAAGACAATGGCGGCAGTGAAAAGGAAAACCGAGTCGAACCATTTCCCTCCGAAGACTTTCTGAATGTTATCTCTAGCAAGCTCGCATAGCTTGGGAACGCCATAGTGGGTACCGATGGCACAGATTTGAAGATGGCAGGTTAATACATCGCGCATGAAATGCTCCGGAGCTGGTGAGCCTCCAACTGATAGTGGTTAGCCTTGGCCATGAACGGCAACGAGCTACTTCGTACCGGCTTGCAGCACACTTGGAAAGTTCCTTCGGTCGACTTCATAGCAGCCAGATTTGAAGAATTCAACCATACAGTTTACTGTGTCCAGAGAGAAGTCTTTGACGGTGACAAACGGATTCTGAGATATCTACAAAGCGTCAGTTTCCCTGAAGAACATGGGTTGCGGGATATCACACTTTCTGGGCGGCATCGAGAGAAGCTGCGAGCTTCGGAGACTGCGCTCGCGCGATAGACTGTGGAATAGAAAATGCAAATCCCTGACACAGAAAGGTCAGAGACAAAGGTGCTTCTCCCATGCTGGCAAACATTTGCCGCCACGCGGCTGCAGTCCTATAGGAGAATCACGGAGACGAGATGGAGAAATTGCAGGTGATGAGAAAACAAATCTTTCTTGGAGAAAGGAGAAATCATTTTGGTGATGAAAGGGCAGAAGTGGGGCTGATGCAGAGAGGTCAGGGACTCAAGGGGGAGGCACTGGCAGCACCTTCCCCCTGCTTGACGGTAGAGCTCCTAAAATTGTTATCACTTGATAACGCTCGAATCTCGCTGATATTGAGGTGGTGCTCACTATTTAAATTGGGTAAACAACCCAGGTGATGAGAAACAATTAGCTTCAGTATAGAAAACTTGCTCTGCCTACACTTGAATGCAGATACTACATATTTCATGGAAAGAACTGCATGAACAAGCTGTGCTTCTCAACCTCCAGTAACTACACCTAGTTGTAATAAGTTGTGCTCCCATATGAGAAAACTCCTTTGGGGTTAGGAGACGCACAGCCAGTACGCAATGACTGTTTGCTGGTAAGGCTTGGGGCAAGTCGAGAGACAGAAGGTGATCACCTAGTCGCATTGCAAAGCTGGATACAGAGCATCCAGCTCAGCCACTACTCACTGCTAACAGTCTTTAAATAACGTTAAGCCTTGAGCTCTGCTCTTGTTGACATGAACCACGCGTTACTTTATTATTGAGAGTATACCTATGTTGCAGCTCATACCCGATTCCCTGGCTGCTCGAAGTATCTTGGCTGCGTCCCGATGCTAAGTCGAGTTCCCTATGGTTCATATTGGAAAGTAACAGAAGGATTATCAAATAACAATAATGCTGGGTGGTGTAGTTGGTAACACCCCCTCCACGGTGCCGTCTTGGCGGACCGTTCTGTATGGAGTCGTGAAGGAGGGTGCCGCAGGTTCGAATCCTGCCCCGGCAATATTTCTTTTTTAATTCTGAGGATTCTTTTTGCTACTATCTTTCTTTTTCTGTCTCTCTGCATGGAGCCGGCTGGATGGAGTCTTCTGGTCTATAACTCTGCTGACATAGATATCTCATTGTTGGGGATCAAGTCAGCTTGCTTTAGCAACGAGCTACGGAGTTTGTCTATCTCTCGCTGCTGTATGATCTTACTGTCATCTCGGAACCCTCAGTCGGCATTCATGCAGCTGAGAAGCTTCTCTATTGTTGCATGGCCGGAACTTCAGCAATGGCAAAAGCTTTCTCGTGAATCGGTTGACACTGCGGCGACGTACGTTATATCTTGAGAATACACCGATGATGCCGTTGGTAGCGATTGCATGTCAGAGCTCTGACTCTGCAATTTAAGGAGAGGGACTTTGTCCTTGCACTTTGAGAGCATGACTTAGGCTGTAGAAGTACCTTCTGTGAATTATTGTCGGTAATGACAACGAGAGGACTTTTTGAACCCCCAGCGGAGAGGGTGCGCTTTGGTGTGCCTCTGATGCGCTGACGGAAGCCCGATGTTGTGACAGTCAATGGAAGCGAGTGTTGAGGTTAGACTTCCAAGTTCGAGCGACGGCTGAGCGAGTTACAGCGCTCGCGGCTGTAAGAGTGCTAACTAACGTAGATTTGTTTGGATAAAAACATAACAGATGATGGCACGAATCCGGCCTCTTTATGACCGGTAGGGTCAGGATGTGGCCGAAGTCAAGCGCGGGCGCGTGCAACGAAGATGACAACAGTCACGTCAGACAATCGCGATGGTGGTGCTTTGAAGTTTGAACGATGTATGTTGCACACTCGGGAGATGAGTAGCAAGATGATATTGAATCTGAAATTTATTAAGCATTGGAACCGTAAGCCAATTATGAACATTCACATCCTCCCGAACCCTGCTATAGTTAGAGATGTTGTAAAGTCGGTGACAGACGCTGTTAACTGCCTTTTGAAACAGCCGTATCGCTCAATTTTCTCAAGTCAGAGTATAAGATGCCGGTATGAACTATCTACTGTCACTTTTCAGCCTACCTCGATGCTGTATTCCTCTGCCTCTTGCTAGGAGACTATTTGGAGAATTCTTTGTATCACATATTACCCTGTATATTTCACGTCCATTAAAAGAGCTTAAGAAAATCGCCCTGGCTCTCTGAAGCCTATAAATAGTAGCAGATCAGGGAAAACAGTCTGAGTAGTTAGTTTTGAGATTCTAGGTAGATGTCACCATTGGGTCGCATTGTAAGCCTCAATGTAAAACATCACGGTCATAAAGTATTGGTACTGCCTGCATATCGCGTTTTAGCCTCAACGAGGAGATTCCCCTTTCCGTCCTGATGCGGTGTAGGGATATTCCAACGAGAGCCAAGTCGCAAGATAGACTATGGTCCAGTAACATTTATGCTTAAAAAGCACTGAGAGCCTCTTGTTTGAAGCTTGGAACGATCTGGTAGGTCCAAACATAAGTGACGTAGCACGGGAGTAAAACTTGATCGTGGATCTGCGTTTAGTGACACGATCCACGCGTCAAGTTCTCACCGAGACGATTCCGCGTTTCAACTGACGCCCGTTTTCTGCGAGTCAACATATGTCATGGATCTATTGGAATTTACTAGGTGGTGATTTCTGGCTACGAAAGTATCGCCAATAGAAAATGGGAGCAAGCTAAAAGGCTCTTCATTGGGACCCGCCGCCCGCGATCATGTCTTGCTTCCTAGTTCGTTGCAAACGCGCACAAGGTCTTGTGGCAATGGCGAAGGCGCTAGCTGATGGCAATAGTCTCACAGATCATAGACGATAAAAGGGATCTGGACAAGAATAAGCAAAGGTTAGGCGTAGCAGCGTCGAGATTATTGGGCTTCGGCTTCATCTCCCCAAGGGCCAAGGGAGCAAGAAAACCCAGAACCTTTATCCCGAGTGATGAAAAGACTTAGGTAAGTTTAGTATATTTTGGTAGAGCTTTAGAACAGTTTATTCTGGTATCTTGATTTAACGTCAGAAGTTTTAT
>JABEEM010003881.1:0-15090 GCA_013363185.1 Fusarium secorum | reverse complement strand
TTAGTATAAGTTTAGGATATCTTTACTAAGTCTAGGATACCTTTTACTTAGTTTATTTTAATATCTTAAATTAAAGCCTGATATTTTCTTGCTCTCCAAAGCATGCCTGCTAATATCCATACAAGGGGTTGCAAGGAAACTTGGGCATATCTCTGTTTGATTCACCTCCTTATTAATTCTACAAAACGATATCATTTTCCAAGATAACATTAAATTCATTCCCAAAATATAGGACTATTTCTGTGGCAAGATGCCTTGATTGGTTTATTCAATAATAGAAAATACACCTTTGGCCCCTCAGGCAATCCAGTTGTTATCCTCAACCTCACCAACCAGTTTCCACAGCTTGTCAAAGACATTGTCTGGATCATACTGCTTCTTCAGCCCCCTCAAGCGCTTCGAGTTTGAACCAAATGCTTCTTCAGCTGAGATAGTATCAGTGCTCACATAGTTCAGATAGTGGCCAATGCCATCTGACAAGGCCTTGTCGTCGTATCCAAGCTCGCGGATCGACTTCTGGAATCCACGATTGAACTGGCGAATTTTGGTATCAAGACTCTCATCCATCCACTTGTAATTAATGCCAACATTGTAGTAGTTACCTCGTGAGTTGAAGGATGTTGACTCAACAGGAATCGTCCGGATGGTTTTCTGGGGAATGCACTCTATCATGACAACAGAGCCTTCGGTACCCGGTGTGTCCTCGACAAACCCCGTGAATTTATCACGGATCGATTCGGCGGTGGAAAGCTCCATGGGAAGAGTGAAGTTGGCGCCACCAAACAGGTATCTATTGCCCTTTGCAAAGACCTCATCTGCGCCCTGGTTGATCATAGGATATGGCATAGGCCCAACTTGCTTCATCAATGCCTCGAGCTCTAGTATAGGAGCGAAATATTTCTGGCCCTCTTCCTCTGGGTTGGGCCCAACCTGGGCCATTTGAACCAGGACAACGAGGGGCCTGGGCGCATTGGGGTCTGGGCCAGGGGGAGCATAAGTGTAGCCTGTGAGGAAGATTTGGGTGCCGTCGTTTGTCTCTCCCCAGTGGTTGAGAAACTTGATCACTGCAGGCAGAGCCGTAGGAGGGAGGAAAGCCATACCGCCCCAGATATCGCCTTGTGGGAAGACCTTGCTGGTGAATTGGGTAACCACGCCAAAGCTGCTGCCAGCGCCTCGGAGAGCCCAAAAGAGATCTGCGTTCTCAGTGGAGGATGCGGTCACGATGCTTCCATCGGCTAGAACGACTTGACATGAAAGCAAGACGTCGATGGCCAGACCGTGAATACCAGACAAGATGCCATAGCCGCCATGCAGGATAAGGCCTCCAACGCCAGTATGGCTGACAGTTCCGCCAACGGTAGCTAGGCCCTTAGGCCAGAGTGCCTCGTCAATGTCTTTCCATAAGCAACCTCCTCCAAAGGAGACGGTGTTTGCTTCGGTGTCTACCGAGACATCACGCATAAGAGAGAGGTCCAGGACCATGCCCTCGGGTGAGGGAGCGCAAGAAGTTTGCGAGGTACTATGACCACCTCCTTTGACATTGAATTTGATGCCATTGGATGTTGCAAACTTGACGACCTCACTGGCTTCTTCAGCAGTTCTGGGTTGGGCTACAGCGGCCTGTGAATTGATTAGCTGGTAGCTGGGGAGCCACGACGGTTTGATGTACAGCAGGCTTTACACAGGTAAGACTCCATCGTTGGAGGCTCTCCTCAAATCCCTCGTCTCCAGGAAGTAGAAGACGTCCCTGAACTAGCTTGTTGCGCAACGATGAGAACTTGGTTTGGGTCATATTTGGTTACTGGAAAAGTGAATGTTCTTAATAATGGTGTGTGTGTATATTCGACCATGCTTTGCAGGAGCCTTATATACTATTGTACAGGGCCGGTTGTCCGACATCAAGAGTCGCCGTCTCACCTCAGCACCAACTACACGTATAGCGTTGCATACCAATATGGATTCTGTACCTTACTCGGTTTGGATGGCCAGACGAGCTATCAAATTGGATGCGGAGTTGTTGGTGTGAAGCTGAAAGAACGGGCGTTTAGGCTGTGCTGTATCGCGCCATTGGCGGTACGTGGCGTCGTTTATGGCGGACAATGGACATCTAGACGAGAGCCTGCACTGTCGAGCATCTTCATTTGATAGAAAGGAAGGATTTAATAGACCTGACTTGTCCTGATTTGAAACATTGTACATAATATGATGTATTGTTGGCGATCCTTCGAATCCTCGTTGCTATGAATGTCAGCGGTAAAGTAGAGGTTGCCCGCTTATCTGCCCTAGCTATGTAATACCCTCGAACTGAAGCAGATGAAGCATGATATTGACTTCTATCTAAGCGGGATTCTCGCAATTGATAGGGTTTAGGCCAGCCAGAGGTCAGCTCAATACGATCGACGAGAACCTACACTAGCTCAAGGCACAGCACAGTAGCTCAACCCAGGATTCTCCACAACTCAGCAAGATTCGGGGAAGTGAATAAGCTAGCTTACTGAGAGTTGAGGCTCGTATGGGTCAGTTTCGAAGCTTTTGCCAGTTATGGTTTGGTAGGGACGCTGACAGTGATGTCGATGATGAGTGGTGCAAAGTGTTCAGAGCTACCAAAAGTGGTTATGCATTTAGAGGCTACTAATGTATTCAGCTGTAACTTAGTAAAAGTATATTTTGATGACATTTGACCACATTGAACAATCAAGAACGACTCTGAGACGGAGGTGACACCAACTCTGTAACATAAATAGATACAGTTTCTGCCTCGACTCTGTTCTGTTACTGACTCTTTAGTCTCTGTTAATGCCCGTTGATGCCAATCCCTGGATGGAACGGTCGAGACCTTGAGACCGGTTAGATAACGGCCTGTCCGAAAAGGGCGACAGCTAAGAAAAGGACAAAAAAAACAAAAAACAAAAAAAAAAGGTGACCCCTCCGTTTTCCGTTTTTACGGTTTTTCTTCTGCATAATCGCATCCAATCCAATCCATCCTCTTAATTCTTACTCACTCACTTACACCTTTGACCTTCCAACACCGCCAAGTCTATACCGAATTCTCCTAGTCCACATAACGCAACACACCCTCTCCTCTTCCTCACAACCAGTCCAAATCGCAAACATGGGTAACGTAAGCTAAGAGGATTCAGATGCCATCATAAACGATACCTTGTGCTGACATGGAGGTTTCAGGGTGCCAAGGCTCAACAGAAGCGCGAGCGCAATGCTAAGGACAAGAACACTGCCAAGTCGCAGCTCAAGGTGGTGAGTTTACAGACTGTACTCCAGAATTTCGGGTCTCTTTTGCTAACATGACCAAATAGAACGAGAAGGCTTGTGATATTCAGTGCCAGATCTGCAAATCTACCTTCCTCAAGACTACAAAGGCCCCTGCGTATGTCCACCAAAATACCCACCGATCTCCTCTGTTTCTCCATCATCCTAACTAATGTTTCCTCTCCAGTCTGAAAGAGCATGCTGAGAACAAGCACAGCAAGACCATGGCCGACTGCTTCCCCAACGTCCAAGCCGCATAGACCATAACGCACGAGGTGTTGACATGATGGTATCGTACGAGAAGAGAAAAGTCAAGAAAACAACTGGGAAATGGGAAAATGTTTAGCGAAGCGAGGCGTACTGTGGCGTGGTGGCCTAGACGAGAATGGGGAGACGAGACAAGACGAGATTCAGAACTCATGATGGATATAAATTTTACGCGGCTCTTTTTTTGCACATTCTTGCCATTCCTCTGTGTTTGCCATGCACTACCGGCACCTAATGAGCCTCTACAGCCTTTGGGGGCGCTTCCACGACTGGTGCCGCAGCCTCCTTCTGCTGCTTCGCCTTTGCCTGTTCCTCGCGGATGCTAGCCAGAATATCAGGATACCAGCGCTCTCCAACATCAGGGTGACTCTTGACCCGATTTCGCAATGTTGCCTCACCAAGCGTCTTGGAAGCACCGCCAGCTCGGAAGGTAAACTCGACATCATCAATACGCCCGCCATTGCGCTCCACGATCTTGCGACACTGCTCCCGTACTTCCTCTGGTACAAGACCAACGCCAACTTTTTCCAGATCTTCAAACTCAGCGCTCATGCGCACGCCTTGGAAGAAGGGAATCGAGAAGCGTGCACCTGAGCCGGCAGCGGGGGAGAGGACACGATGTGTTGTAGAGACGCAGACGCCTTGTGTGAGTGCCTCTAAGCCTTGGCCGATAGCAACGACGAGGGTTCCTGCAATCGGCTCACAATCGATCCAGTCGCCTCGAACGTTCTGTACTTGAAGACCCTTGTGCGATGTCGCCTGGAGGAGATAGCTTGTAAGCATGCTGTCTTTGTGAGGACCTACACCCTGGCCCTGCACGTTTCCTTCGATGCCGAGTTCCTTTGCATCAGGGTACTTGACAATTTTGAGCTTGTGCTGCTGATCTTCATCAAAGTATTTATTAAAGGCGTCGCTGGGAAGTTCAATGGCTTCGGCGATGAGAGACGTAAACTGAATTGAGATCTTGCCCATGCGCTCCATGTAGTCTGTATACACTTTGCGGAACTCGGGCAACGAGTCCTCGGATGGCCATTGATTGGGTGCTAACAGGTTACGATATAGAGGAGCATCGGGCCCAGGGATAGGATGCTCTGTGGAAAGATCGATTTGTTCACGATGGTCAATCTCCCCAGCTGTGATCTCCGCTGAGAGACGAGAGTAGCCTAGGAAAGAGGGCGCATTCTTCATCTCAATCTTGAGTCTGGTTGAGTTAGTGAACCATCAGATCATGGTAATGCCACTCATCGCCACTCACTTCTCTTCCTCGGGAATGTCAAAGAAGCCCTTCCCAAGTTCGATGATCTTTTGAAACAGCTCATCTGAGATGCCAACATTCTTGAGATACAAGAAGCCAACCTCCATCAATGCATGGCGAAGTTCCTTTAGAAACTGAGGCTTAGTAGCAGGGTCCTGAGCCGCAGCTAGGTCCAGAATTGGAATAGATGTGAACGACATTTCCATATGCCAGGTTGGACAAGTAAACTTGGACAAGCAAAGTAGGTAGTAAGTAAAGACTTAATGTTGTAACTTGTAGATAAATAACTTGGTATCTTTCACTCCAAGGTAGTCATAGTCAAGTCAAGTCAATAGATCGATCGACTGACTGATTACCCATCACCTCCTTGTGCCATGGCGCGATTGGTCCACCCGAATACACCTTTTTCTCCTCTTCTCCTTCGTCTCCAAGTCAAGCCCAGTCCCCGCATCTGCAACCGATTCCCGAGAGATGCCGGGCTATTTTGGCGATTGCCTCTTCTTTCAATCACGCCGATGTCGGCCATACTCCAGATGCATATACAAACTGAGTGAATAGCTAGTATTCCAGACCTGCTCAACGCCGGCGCTGCCATCATCTTAACTTCCCAAGACCCCATGCGACTAGACTATGACTGTCTAGTTTGATTTATACATACTCCTCTCTAACAAAAACATTCTAGCTTCTTTTAACACGTCTTATTATATACCATTTTCTTCCTTTCACGATGCTGAAAGAGGCTTTGTCGCGAGCAGGCCCGTAACCTTGTAAAACAAATCCTCGATCGGAGGCGCAGCAAATGCTGGTGCAGCGTCAAAGATGTCTGCTAGATGTTGTTGTTGAATCACGCTTGGGTGAGAGTCATCATCTTCCATCTCGACATCTTCAGGCTCAGTCACAGGCTCGGCCTTGGCATCGTCAGCATCGCTTGCCATATCCTCATCCTCATCGAGGAGACCAGCCTCATTGCTATTAACATCAATGCCCTCGAGGCGGAGGTCCTCAAGAGGCTGGACGGTTGCAAGAGATGAAGGGTCTGATCCCTCGGCGACCACCCAGACTTGAGCAGCATCATCCAGAGCGATGAAACCACTTGTCTCCGGAGCAGAAACCAAGCTGACGATCCTTTGAGGCGTGCTACGCACCAAGAGGGGCTCGATGTCCTCAGGCTGGAAAACTGCAATGAGAGAACCCTCATTAGCTGGCAGAGCTAGGGCAAAGTGACCGGAAGTGTGATCAACAGCCAGCTGAAGAAGAGCATTGGCCTTGGACTGTGGTATCACAACACCATATCGTAGCTCATCACTGACAACGTCGTAGACGCGTAGTTCATCTGATAGGATAATGACGAAAGGCGAAAGGGCACGGATAGATCGCAATTGACCTTTCCATTGGCCTTCGAGGGTCTTAACCACATCGCCTGACGCAGCATCAATCAAGTAGATCACACCGGAGCCAGCTGTTCCGAAAGCCACGAACAGAGTTGAGCCATCTTCCGAGAAAGCGATACTTCCTTGGGGCTCTTGAGCAACACCGGACTCGGGGAGGTCGATCACGCCGTCTTGAGGAATGCCGTCGCCCACAGCAATAATCTGAGAGCAGCTCCAAGTGAAGACCTCGCGACCGTTAGGCCCCTTCACTACAACTCCATTCTGAGATCTTGTCTTGGGGCGCCACAATCGAACATTGCCGTCGGTACCAATAGTTGCGAAACATGTCGAGACAGGGCTCGAGGCCAAGTCGAGAACTGCCTCGTTGCGATTCGTAGCATGAGGGGCATTGATCCTGGAGACAAGGGCAATCTGCTCCTCGCCTTCTTGGGCTTCCCAGAACTTGAGATACACCTCTCGTCGCTCTTGAATGAACTGGTCCTTGGCATCGCTGATAACGTTGTCCACATCTCGTTGTGATGGCTCCCAGGTGTCAACACTGGCAAGCCACGCTCCGTCAGCTGAGAAAGCTAGGTGAGTAATGACGGGCTCTTCGATAGGGTGGCCCTTGTTCGTGATGTTGACATCTGTTGGCTGTGTGCGAGCCAAAGCTTGCTTGGAGACGCTTCGGAAAGTCTCAAGATCGAAGGTCTGAAGTAAAGGTGCAGAGAACCCTCCCGACATAGTAGCCTGCCGGCCATTACCCACACAGACATGTAATCTCGACTGATCAGTAGGGCTAATGGCAGCTGGGATAGGTCGCTGTACGCTCGCAGGCGTTGTCCATGTTCGCTGAACGAGAAGATCCTTGGGTGTAGTGACGTTGATGGCGGCCGACTGGATACCAGCGATGTATGCTGTAGGCTTCATCTCAGCGGTCGAAATGACCATGACTGAGTTATCGTCGAGGTGAACAACATATGAGGAGCCATTGGCAGAAACGGTGATGTTCTCCACGCTGCCAGAAAGATGGGGAAGAAAATCCTTCTTTCCTGTGTCCATTTGCCATAGAACGAGAGAGTTTTCAGAACCTCCTGAAATTACATAATTACCTGTGATATGTCAGTACAATCCTCGAGATTCCATGTGCAGTGTAGATTCGTACCATCGCGCGACCACTTCAGGGCGTGCACCGCTCTACGGTGCCAATGAAAGTTCTGCGCTTGAATGGGTTCCTTATCAGATCCTGACTTTGCAAGCGCCTGGCTTCGAGCAAGCGCATCATGGTAGAGGTAGATTGAACCACGGGCACCGCCAACAATGATATCCAGAACAGGAGCGGCTTCCTGTCGCGATTTCTTTCCGCTCGTCACTGGTCTAGGATACACTCTCAGGTCAAGGGCGCTGACCAAATCGGGAATATCGAAGGTGTAAATCTCGTAATCCAAAGAAGCCAAGTTATCGAATTGTCGCTGTGATGGAACGCCAAAGAAAAGGCGGTCGTTAATGGCGCCAACCAGGTGGCCATCTTCACTAGTCTCAAGCAACTGCAGGCCATTGCCAGGCTTCTTCATAATGAAGAGAACCTTGTGCTCAGACTCCGTTGTGGAGGCTGGGTATGCGACAACCTCAATTCGGCCTGTTTTATCTGATTCTGCCACAAAGATGATTTCATGGACTCTGCCAGAGACCTTTTTTGTAACGAGGGCCATGGCAGTCGCAGTCTTGGATTGGGTCTGGAAGAATTCGGGGGTCTTGGAGGTTGTCCAGTCGACTTCACAGACGTGGCCGTCAGAGGTAGCCACCCAGACGATATTGGAGTTTTGCTTTGCTTGTCTCATAGCGACGATATGCGCGGGAGCTGCAGCCTTATCGTCGGAGGGTTCAGCTGCAGTAATGGGGATTCGTCGAACAAGGAGTGAATCGGCTGCCGAGTACACCTGGATAGATGTGTTGTATGCAATAATGAGAAATCTATGAATGTTAACTAGGCCAGTTCTAGCATTAATTGAGACTTACTGCTCATTTTCTGTCAATACGGGATCGATATCAAGCATCCTGCCACCCATGGGCTTCGAAACGCGCCATCCTGCCTCTGTATCGTCGAACTGGCGAACAATCTCAATCTCCCGAGTTCCAGCCTCTGCCAAAGCTCCAGAGATACCGTTCACCTCAGCAACCACGCCCTTGCCACTTTCGTTCTCAAGCTTAATTCCATTGATTTTGTTCGCCTTTCGCTCAGCTCTTAGCCTCTTGGTTCTCGAATCGTTTTCCGTCACATCGCGTTTGCGCTTCTTGGTCGGATCGTTTTTTGTTCGAGGACTCTTGTGGCCAGCCATTTTCGCCACCTTCTTCTCTCTGCACGAGATCAATTTCTTGTGCTTGCGACGTTTTTTTAACAATTCGTCGACGGAGAGGAAAGTAACGAAGTTGTCCTGCTGGATACGCTTCTACTTGGTAAAGGTTCGCAGAAATTTTGGTCCCGCTTTCGAAAAAAGTTGCTGATAAGATAAGCGCTCCGTCGGAAAAATAACGGAGCTAGAATTTATTTTCGTTGTCCTCCTGTAACGCCAAACTATCGCAAGCTTTCTTTGTAACGTGCCTCCTGCTCTTGTCGCAATTCTTTTGGACGCATCCAACGAACCCGCGCACTCACGATATTACATCAAAATGATCATTCCCATCCGCTGCTTTTCCTGTGGAAAGGTAGGATCTTCAGCCGCGATGCGCCAGACGCTGATTACTAATTTGGAACGTAGGTCACTGGTGACCTCTGGGAGCGCTATCTTCAACTGATCGCAGATCCCCGTAAGACCGATGGGTAAGCTGGCACTTTTTACTTTATACGGCTGGAAATCTAACGAGTCTAGCGACGCTATGGACGAGCTCGGTCTGAAGCGATACTGCTGCCGCCGCATGATCATGACCCACGTTGATCTTATCGAGAAGCTTCTCAAGTACGACACGACCATCCAGATCCCATCACATACGCGATTTCTAACTCTCTTTAGGTACACTCCTGATGGACGAAGCGAGAAGAAGCAGAACCTTGGCGTTCAGTACTCATAGAATGCGCGGTGGCAAAGAAGCAGCGAAAGAATGGTTGTGCATGGTTTGGCGTTAAGGGAATCTTGCCGAAATATGTCACTTTGACGGCGCAAGGAAGGCAATGAATTGATCAGTTTCAAATACGAGAGCACGAGTCCTCATAATCTACAGTACCCTATACAGACACTTTCGAGACTGTCAAGATATTGATCTGTGTTTTCACCGGAACCCTTCCACCATCCTTACTCATGCCTCCCTCCAAAAGAAACGGTTGGCTCTTGGTAGGCCCTTTGTCCTGCATGTATTCCCTTCTGGCAGGAGGTCCTTATGCACTCCTCAGGGAGCAAGAAATTTTCTGACATGAAATCTGGGTGCTAAAATGAACCGGTCTAACAATGGCTTGCTAAGAAATACTAAACTTACCAAATTCTTTTCGTTACTTGAGATAGAGGTCCTAAGTTTTCTTGCCTCTGAAGGGCACTATGCCATTGACTACTAGGATTTAATCCTCAGACTACAACTGCAACACTCCCACCCTTGCTGAGGCCTGTGCGCAAAGAGCGGTGGATGTCAAGTTGCGGCGAGGAACAACGAGCAGGAATCAGGAGATGACCCATGTTGTTAGACAGCATGCCAACATCTATGGGCAGCCAGAAGAGGCTAGTTAAACTGGCACGCATATTCTCAGTCTCACCTGATTAACCAGGTGCTGGAATTGAGTGTTCTTGTTTGCCTCTACGGTCTGGCCTCACTTGAAGACCTCGAAAATTCACTCAAATGTGTTGGTTGTCTTCAAAGCTTGCAGAAGGAAGTGGGCAATGACATCGAGCCAACAGTCTCTTGCAAGGCCAACGAGGATGACAACACATCCGGATGTTGGTTGAAGCTCTCATGTCTCTGGGGTCTATACCTGTTCTATTATAGCAGGGTTACCCTTTTGCTGTCGATCCTGTAACTTATTGCCCTAGTGCTGGACAACGGTGTAAGGGAATGCGACGCTTTCGCTTTACATCGTGATACCTTTCTACCAGGGCTAAAGTGAATGCAGTTTCCCTTCCGAAGCGATTGAGACTGAGAACAATTCAACAGGGTTGTCCTAATCTATGGGTCCGAAGCAATGAAAAGCTTGTCATAAAGAAACTCAAGAATTTGGCTGGCCTTTCGCTATATGAACGACAAGGATGGTAACGTCTATCTGGTATATTAGCACGAGAATTACCTCTATTCAAGCCCATTATTTGAGTTCCGACTCTTGCACTACTTTGACGGTAGAAACAATTATATGCAAGCCAGTCACCATGCCTGAGTCTCACAACCTGTGACTTGGGCCTGGTTTCCATAAGATCGGGAGTTTCTGAAGGCCAATACACTAGCGGGTGATCTCTCTTTGAGGCCCGTCATGAATTTCCAATCTTGGCTGAGTCGCTCGACCTACTGAGTACCTCGAGCCGCCTTGCTATCAGCGGCGTAGACATCTCAGAGTCATGGAGCAGACAATGAAAATAAGACGAAGAGGCGTTGATTCGGAAGAGCCCGTCTAGTGTGTGTGGCTGTTCGGGCCGCAAGTTCATTGGTAACGATGTATTTCATGGACAGATATGCTGTGATATAGTAACGACAATTAAGAATACTTCATGCAGTCGGAAAACACTTGTGTACCACACACAAGCGACCTGATTGTATAGTAACAAGCTTGGCCAACAACAGCGCTTTTCTTTTTCTTATGCTGATCGACTAACATGATCTTGATCCTAGACAGGCAGCACAGACGGACTGGTTACCGCAAGTGGAAAGCTTGAGTCATCGAGCTGTACAACACGATAAACAAACAACCTCGAGCCAAAGAGACGAGTGTCAAAGTCTCAAAGGTCTAGTCAGGCTGGCGCTTATGCACTGCATTCTGTGCTTCCCTCCATGGCTTTTTCGTGCATACTCGGAAGTCCACTTCGGGCTCAAAGCTCTTGTCATGGTGTTTAGTAAGTCTATTCCATATATTAAAAGCACATCTTCATATGTTGTGTTTTGGCGATGTAGCCCTCCTTGTTGGGTCAAATCTGCACATTCTGACCTCTGCGGCGGTGGACCACGGGATGTGTTCCGGAAGGGGTAAATCCACACCGCAACCCTGCTCTTGGGTTCGAGAAAAGGATCGAGAAAGATCCCCGGCTCAGTAGGAGCACAAAGCTTGTACCATTCAGAATCCCGAGGTGAACTCGTGGAGCTGTCAAGGGTGCATCAACACCTATTCAACCGTTTAACAAGGACTGAGAGTCCCCACACCGGCTGGATGGATTGGCGATCGTTAATACAATTCCGAGAATCTGTCTAGCGCTGTGATAACTAAAACAACGCAACAGGCGTTGGGTTATCACCACGCTAAGTTGGCTACTAGGATTCAGACCCCAGACGATGCCGTCTGTCATAACATGGCCTCGGGGAGCAAGAAAACATCGGACCTTAATACAGAGTGTTAAAATAAACTCAGCAAAAGGTATCCTAAACTTAGTAAAAGATATCCTAAATTTATGCTAAGTTACCTAAGTCTTTTTGTCATTTAGGGTCAAGTTCCTGAGTGTTTTTCCCTCCCCTAGCATGGGTAGTAGCAAACAATACAGTCTTGGTCTCGTAGACATTCCTCTTGCTGTAAAGCCTAGCTGAGTGTTCGGTCCTAGAAAAGAGTTTTGAAAGCCTCCTCTTAGTTTGCATGAGCCTGGTGGGCTAATTGTGTTGGTCTGATTATAAGCGGATGGATTTGACATTTTCTCTAAATTCGGACAGAATCCACTTATGTTGTTAGTTCTCTGGCAGTCATAAACAAGAAAGAACTGAAGGTGATTGTTTATGTGTACTTGTTCGTTCTCCATACCTTGAAGTGACCGGACAGTGAGTGAGTGATAGGCTCTAGAGGCCATGGCGATTAGGGTTGAAAAGCCAGGGGGGATAGAGATTGACCAGAGGGCCTAGCTCAACCATATTCTAGTATTTGTTCGAATCTCATGTTGTTGCTTTGCCAAACTGCTGGCATCTGGACATTGCTGAACTGCCTGCCACGAGAGTCATGTTCCAGAGCAAGCGAACTGTGCGTCACAAAGGACATACTGCAACCCCGGGTGGTGGGGCCACCGGCTCGTTTTAGCGTTGCCAAAGCCGCCGTGACCAGACTGCTGGGTTCGCCGGGTTCTGAGGTTTGGGTTGTTGATTGGCTTGTTCTACATCCTGGTCGTACCCCTGCGAGCCCAGGGCGTTTAGAAGCACCATCGTGAAGGCCTAGCATTATGGGTAGTACGTATTGTCATTGACTTCTGGAGTGATGAGGAGAGGGCCACTCCCAAGCTAACTATAGAAGTGGACGAAGAATTCTGCCTCACCGACCACAGATGTTTTACTCCATCCTCAGGTAATTCGGATGGAGTGTTATTTGAAAAGCAATGGAGACTGTATCGAACCAACAGATCTTTTGAGGGCCACTGATAAAGCATTAAGTCGGAACGCTGTCAGCCGGCTGAATGGTCAGTCGCGGCACACGCTTTCAAACAAAGTAGCTCAAGATCATGTTGGGCGTTGTCCCCAAAACTCAAGAGTCTATGATCTTTCTAAACATGAAGCTGGTTGGGATTCCGATTTTAGGTTGTCGATCATGCTAAATACGTATACAGCATTGGGTGTCACATTCCGTACCGTTGATGCCGTGCAGCGGGCCATGGCACATGGCATCGACTCTGTACCCATATTACTGTACGGCTGAACTTAGGAGGAAAGCTCGGAAGTGTATTGTAGCTTGTCGAACACAAAGCACCACGAAGCATAGCATTGGACAGTTCCAGGTCGTTGTTGGAAGCAATGCAAGTGGGGGACTTCGGAGGATTGGCCAGTCCCACCATGAGTTAAGCGCCGACGCCTGTCCTTTTTTTAATATGCCCCACGAGTTTTGGAGCCACGATCCATCTACCCTGGCCAACTGTCTGGGGTTTGACTGGCTCCTTGTCATGGACGGGCGGCTGGAAGTTCTCTCTTATGGTTGTCTTGTAGCGGTGCAGAGCTGTTAAGTTGAGCGCAAAGTGACGGGCAGGTATACCTGCAGAAGTAGTTGCTGTCAATTATTTAGCATGATCGGCAAATCGGGACGAAGGGGCTGTCAACTGACTTATGCTGCTATACAGAAAGATGGAATAATGATTCAAGGATGAAAAAGACAGCCCGAAGGTGGAAGTTATCCCTATACCTAACCTCAGCCACCTGGCTTGATTAAGGTAGCTGGCATCGACTGTGCCTACCTACCTACCGCGGGAACACTGCCCTGATGATTGCGATCTGTACGTAGGGCAGGTGCTAACCATAGTGGGCCTCCCGTCCCCTGATCCATGGCCCATTCGTCAACCAGCCAGCCAGCCTCTCCTTCCGCCAACACCCAACGGTAATGCTTTAGACTTACACGACGGTGTTGAGGTTAGTCGTTTCCATGAGAGATACATACCTACCTATTTTCTCAGCCCATCACCAGTCTCAACGTACATGTATGCCAGTCATCTGCAATTGATTCAATTCGGGTTTACATGAGCAAGTACAATCATTGGATTGAATCGACTTCTCTGCATGATAAGAGTCACTGCGATACACACAGGGGAGTCATCAACAGGTTGCATTGACCACACCCTATTCTACCGTACTCAACACAATAGCCAGAGAAAAGAAGACCTTGTTGGAAGTCGCTTGAGGTGGTCCAGGAGGACAGGCTCCTAACGATTAGCCGCTCCATCCATTCACCCTAAGCATCCAATTTCAACACCCCGATGCTGCAAGTTGACGGCTTCTGCCACACCTCGATATATTGAACTTAGATCCAAGCCTTTCAAATCACTTGGGAAACCCATCTCGGGACCGCATTGGCACTCATCAGCATCAACCCATCACCTCGGCAGAATTTCTTGGTCAGACTGTTCAGAAGAAACCCAGCAACTACCTAACAACTCAACATCTCTGGCCCCCAACTTCATCCTCCTCTCTAAAGTCCCATCTGCGCCTTGATCCACACAACTGGCCCACCCGCTCCCTGCCTTGTCTCGGCAAGACAATTCAGACTTTCAGAGTTGTCTTGGCTGTATGTACTCTCTTTTAGCTAAGTACTCTTCAGGAGCATCAAGTGTCACAGGTTGCGTCCTAGCCGCAGAGCCCTCTTGCTACCAGCTTGATCGATATCCACACCTCCCATATTCCATCAGCTGGGCCACGCCCCCAACATTCTATCTTTTCCCGTTCCGTCTGGTGAACCATTAACAAACATAAATCTGGTCAAGGCATAATTGCAGTCTTTGGATCACTCAAATAATTGTATTTCTTCAATTCCATTGACGAAGCAATTCTCTAAGACCTTATACACAATACCTGTTCAACAACTATCGCGTCTCTTTGTTTCCCACCGCGCCAACCATCGCGCTCCCGACAAGCGCCGGCCGCATGTACGGTCCCCTCCATAACAACTCAAGGCAGCTCACCAGGACAGGTAGCAGACAGGTAACAAGGTAGCAAGCTTCCGAAGCCAGCTCACAGCTACCAGAGGTGGCATCAACAAATATCTTGAACGCTGCCGTCTGCTTATTCGTTACTTGACTCTCGCAGCAACAAGAGCTACAATTGAGTACCTGACCCATAACACCCCATTGTAGCAGGGCAGCGAGAACAAGGGACCCGGTCTCACGAACCCCTGTCAAACTGGCGTCTGTCTGTGTGCCTTAGTCCGTTGTTGCAACCGCTGGTGCTCCAGCTTTTGGCTCTGCCTGTTTCTTTAAACCTTTCCCCCTCCATTCTAACCATTCTCTCTCTTCGGTTCGGCTTTTGGTGAGCTGGGTTTGTTGGACGAACTTGCTTGCTTGCTTCATCGTCGGA